>CAUYLG010051592.1:0-95547 GCA_963573385.1 Cacajao melanocephalus | reverse complement strand
ACAACCACCCTTCTCCATGAATTGCATGAGGGCAGACTCTGACCAGCTGTCATCCATTCTTCCTGAGTCCAGAGGAGGCAAAAGAGATGTCTGTCTAATCCAACACTGTTGGGGAACAGAGCAGGAAGGATGGCCTGTCTGTGCATGCCCCACCTTCTCCAAGGACTGTTCAGCTGTATAGATTAGGTAGGGGCTAAGGCCTATTGATGTCGGTTTAGATGAATTTCTGAGCTACCCTTTGGGAGTCCAGGAGACAGTAAAGTGACTTGTAGGTGGGAGACCTGCAAGCCCCAGGACTGGCCCCATTTGCTCTGGCTCTGCCCCTGCCCCACTGGTCTGCAGAGGGACTCCAACCAAGGTCCCCTTGGCCCTTGACCAGGCAATGCTGACTGAGCCCTCACAGGGGTATTGGTCTGAGCTTCGGACATAGATGACATCCTTGCCCTCAGTCCAGTGGGGCAGACACAGAGACGAGTGGACAGCCAACTGGAGGTGTTCCCTGGGAGTATCAGAGCTGGCAGGGACTTGGGGAACCAGAGCACAGAGCTCTCCTAAGGATGAGAAGTCATGGTCCAGAGAGGGATGGTGACTTGTCTAGGGATGCATGGACAATTGATGACCAAATGGGACAGAATCTGGGTTTCCTGGGCTCTGTCACACCACACTGCTTCCTAGTTAACCCAGGTCTGGTGAGGGGGAAGGTCAATAGGGATTGTGCTTAGGGCTGAAGAATAATTGAGGCTCTGGGGCATGAGTGTGGAAGGATAAAGGCTTGAGGGGCCTAGAGCTGCTGTTTTCACAGCTTTGGAGACCGAATACAGAGCAGTGGACTCCCAGGAGTCCTCTTCCCCTCTCCCCACATCAAATGCAATCCCACAGACTGAGACCAAAGTGATTTTTGATAACCTAACAAAATGCCCTTTTCTTAAACTGAGAAGCAGTTTCCAAGGCTGTATCATTGCCATTGAGGTTCATGCAGGTTCCAGTCTCTTCCTAAGCATGTAACTGGTAATATCTCTGTCCTGCCCACTCCTTCCTCGTTCCCCCATTTACTTAATTGCTGTGATTTGTGTTTAATGATCACTTGTGAGGGTGCTATGTTGCACAACCCTGTTTCCCCTGGTGTGTATTTACTGAGGGCTTGTTTAAAGAGAATGCAGTTGAGGAGAGGGTGCTCAGTCCCACTCAGAGGAAGAAGAAGGAAAGAGGAAGCAAGGAGACTGTGGAGAAGAAAAGAGGAAAGGGGAGAAGTGGAGGGAGTTTGAACCCGGAGTCCCAGATTTGAATCTGGAAAACATGCTTAGTTCTGAACCTGCTGGAGGTGCAAGCCTGTGAGGGCACCTGAGAGAAGGCAGGGGTCCCAAAGCTCTTATGATCTTATGACTGCCCCCCTTCTGGTGGGATCAGCATGAGAGAGAGACTGGGCACAGCGGACCACCTTGCCCTGCTGCCAGTCCCCAGGAAGGTGTAGGGATCTCTGCATAAACCAGGGGTGGGTTGTGCCAACACAGCCTGCTCTCTGGCCTGTAAGAGGAGAGATGGGCATGCTGCTGGGACTTGTTTGCAAAGCTGGTTTCATTGAACTTCCCGTACTGTCTCAGGGGCATGCTTCCATCCCAGCAAAGCTCCTGGGGGTGCGCAGGAAGCAGGCAGGTTGCCTAGGGAGAGGGAGCTGAAATCTTTCCTCTGTCTCTGGACCCAGGGGCCTTGCCTGGCCCAGTCCTGCCTCCCAAAGCCCCCAGGGCCTCCACCCCAGGAGGGGTCCAGTCCTGCCGGCCTCAGCTCACTTTCTGCCTCCCAGCTCTAACTTTGAGCCTCTTTACCTCCCTGGGCCGGAGTGTATCAGCCTCCCTATTAGTCAGTCGGGTGTCCCCTTGCCATGCCAGCAAGCCCTCAGAGCTACACTTACAGTGGGTACCGGCCAGACTGTCTTTCCTCCCACCACCCTGGTGTGGCTGTGACTGATCCCTGGGTGTGGGAAACCGTGGTGGAAGGTTTCTTACCTCCACATTTGCCTTGGGATATATGGTAGCTGCCATAAGATTCCTGCTGGCGTGAATATTTAACAATATGATTTGCATGTGCTGATTCTTTTCCACTTTAACAAAAGTGATCCTGAGTCAATCTTCAGTGAAAACCCCAGATGAGGATGGCAGGGGGCCGAGGACTTCGGAGAAGGCAAAGAAAATGGCTGTTCTGAGAATGGCTAAGTGGATATAGGGCCTTCTAGTGAGGAAAAGCAAGGTTTTTGGGTTCAGGATTGAATTCCACGGGATCATGACTGGGAAGACTTGTTCAACAATTCCACAATGCCAGAAAGAGGCCCCTCACTCTCAAACACACACATGTCCACTTTAACATTCTAGAATTCAGTTTAGAAAAGAGCGAAGCAAGGCTTTCCTGACTTAAGGGACACGGCCACATGGAAATAAGCCAAGATGTGGCACAGGGTGAAAATACAGATCAACGTGGGAATGGCTGGGAGACATTCTTGACTGACACTGGTTATTAAGGGCAGCTGGGGGTGCCCTGGTTACCTGTGATGAGGGACACCCTTGTCCCCTGCTTCCCTTTCAAACACCACCCTCCTCTACCTGCAGGGTGCCCACTCACGGGAGCCCTTCTTGTGTTTTATAATCTCCTGTTTTGGCTTCACACCAAGCTCAAGAAGTAGGAAGGACAGGCATCCCTGCCCTGGCGTGGGGACCTTTTCATGGGATGTGGCACCTCTGACTTTCTCAAGGTCACCTAGCAGAGTGGGGCCTGCTTGCGTGTGCTCACCAGTCCTCTCCGGGCTTGGTCATCCTGAAGCCGCCCTCGGGGGCCTTTGTGGACCAACACCTGCCTCTGGCTGCCCGCTTACCCCAAGAGCAGCCTCACAGGAGACACTGGGTATGGAAGGCAGGCCCCTCGGCTTTCTCGTGCAGGATCCTCCCAGAGGTAATTGGCAGGCCTGCATGACTCCTGGCTGGGAGGGCTGTGCACTGAAGAAGCCAGGTCTGCCCACCCTCTCTGATGCTTTCACTTAGGCAGGGCTCTGGACTCTGTGAAGCCATTTCTGCCGATTTACATTTTCCCCTCGTAGCTACTGAGGAAATGGAAATACCTCACTCGCAGAGCCCTGAGTGTGTTAGAGTTAAGTCATCCACACAGGCACACACAAACCAGGCAGAAGTGTGGACTGTGTCACGAGCCAGACTTGAAAGAAATAGTGTTCTCCTCTCTTCTGGACCTGTCTTTTGCTCTTTTTTTGTTTGTTTGTTTGTTTCTATTTAAAGCAACCAACCAGATTTCCCTTTTGACATGCGTCTTTTGTGCTCTTGAACCTCTCTTTCTGGCTGGGGTTGAGGTGGGGAGATTTGGGCACTGATTTGAGTTCCCTCGTCTCCTCCAGGACGCTGATTCCCGGTCCCATAGGCTGATAAGCATTGGGGTAGGAGCTGCCACACTCCTTGGTGCCCGGAGGGAGGCCATTAGCTATCAGGAAGCTGCCTTGTCCAAGAGCTTTGCTGTCCACCACTCCGCATTCAGTTCCTGTTTGTGGGGACTATGGAGGGTGGGAAGCAGAGTCGGTGTCTCCCATCAGAAGGTTCTAGTGCTGGCCGCAGCCTGGAGAGTGGGCTCTTGTGTCTGGCTTCGGTCCCTAGACCTCTGGGAAAGATGGGGCAGAGGAGAGCAGAGGTAAACAGAAAAGCAGGAGTTCTATGGAGCACTATGCCAGGATGGCATTGTTTTCCTGGAGAGCACGTGGCAGAGTGGTGGAAGAGGGGCTAATGTCTGAATGCTGCTTATGCTACTCACTGGGTGGGTGGCCATGAGCAAGGTAATCTCTTTAAGCCTGTTTCTTCAGTTGTTTATTGAGAATAAAAATAGTAACTTATAGGATGATTATGAGGGTTAAATGAGGCAGTGTATATAAATACCTCTTCTATCCTACAGTAACTGCTCAGTTTCAAATTCACCATTTACTCTGTGGCCCTGGGAAAATCAATTTAACTTGCCTGAGCCTCAATTTCATCATATATAAAATGGGAACATTATACCTGCCTTTGGGTATTCTAATAAAAGTTGGAGTTAGGGTGGAGCGAGATGGCTCATGTCTGTAATCCCAGCACTTTGGGTGCCTGATGCAGGCGGATCACGAGGTCAGGCGTTTGAGACCAGCCTGGCCAACATAGTGAAACTCTGTCTTTACTAAAAATACAAAAAATTAGCCAAGTGTGGTGGTGTGCACCTGTAGTCCCAGCTACTCAGGAAGCTGAGGCAGGAGCATCGCTTGAACCTGGGAGGCAGAGGTTGCAGTGAGCCAAATTGTGCCACTGCACTCCAGCCCGGGCGACCGTGCGAGATTCTGTCTCAAAAAATAAATTGTTTTGAGTTAGTATGCACAAAGCCTCTCGCACAGTGGTTCTCAAAGTGTGGTCCCTGCACACAGCATTCCCTGGGAGCTTTTTAGAAATGTCAAGGCTCAGGCTCCACTCCAGACCTACTGAAGCAGAACTCCAGGGGCTGGGCAGAGCTAGCTGGAACTGTTCTCCAGGGGATTCGGGTGCTCTCTCAAGTTTGAAAACCATGGCTCTAGAACAAATCCTGCCTGGCTGCAAATCCTAGGAGCTGACCAAAAATAAGGGCTAATTGAAATAACTTCCCAGCACTAATTGGAGCTCTGGTGGGCAAATCCAACCTCTCTAGGCTCAGTTGTCTCACCTATAACGTGGAGCTATAACAGGCGTGAGGTTGAAATGTGCCTGGCACATAGTAGATGCTTAGTTAATATCAGCTGTTACTGTTGTTATTGACAGTGGCAGGATCGCGTTGGGGTTACTGGATCACGGGGTGTGATTTTGGGGCTGGGGGCTACAAGCACTCCACTTTGTCATCAGAAGCTCAGGGCACAGGAAGAAGCTGAGCGAGCAGGGCTGCCTGCTCTCCTTGGAGCTCCTTTTCTGTCATTTGAAAAGCATTGCTCAGACGCATTATCATCGGGTGGTGGCAAAACAAGAGGTTTATGATGCAGAACAGGGAGTTAAGTTAGACAACAGAGGGCCTTCCTGAGAGTAGGGGTTCCTCTAGGGAGGAGGTGAGGCAGGCATCCACTTCCGGACACTCTACCCGCCCCCACCGACCATGAGGCGAGTGGGATTTCCTTGAGGCATCTGCAGGACGCGGAAGGGGTGGGGGTTGGGGTGGGGGGAACCAGGCAGGCCCCCTTACAAGGACGCCGGAGAGGGCGTTTGGAGGCCTCGTCCCAGCCAAGGGGGCCGCGTTGGAGTGCTGGGGAGGAGGTTCGAAGCGTGGGAAAGAAGCCTGGGGGCGCTCTGGGGACGCGCCGGGACGAGGGGGCGAAGTGTGGCGGGGAGGCCTGGCTGCTGGGCTCAGGAGGGGACCACAGGTCCAGCGCCCTTCCCGTCCAGCCCCCGCGCTCGTGCACTCGGGCTGGCCCGGAATGCCTCCTGGGTATCTTCTGCCTCTGACTTTCCCATCCTGGCTGCACTCGCGCGCCCCGGCGGCTGCCCAGCTCCAAGCCCCGCGCTGTGTTCCCTAGCGCCGGGCCGTCTTCCTGCAGTTCCCAGAGTCCCGTTTGGCGGCCAGAGGGCGTCGGACTCGTTTGGCCCAGCGAGGTTCAGACCAAACGAGTCTTTCTGCCTCTCTGCCCCTGGGGGCCAGGGAGGAGCCTCCAGGCTCAGGGGACAAGAGGCTGCTGGACTGCTGCCCGGGACTGCAGCGGCCGCGTTTCTCTTCTTCACCTTACGGGACCCGGCTCTTCCCCGGCCCTGACTACCCCGCCTACCAGTTCCGAAAACCTGGCGAGAGGCGCGCACTGTCCTAGGGGAATTCCCCTGCAAACCGAAGGGAGCCCGCCCCGGGGGTCCCGGGGTGGGTGCGGCGGGAGCACCTCCAGGCACTGCGTCCCCAGGTGACTGGCAGAGCGGGGCGCGGTTCGCGGGAGTGGCCAGGCCTTAGTTTCCTTGGGTTGGAGTGACCTCTGGTGGTCATTCAGAGCGCCACAAGGTCCAGAATTCAGTCCTGTCCAGGGCAGAAATGGAGAATGCTGGAGGGTGGCCCAGGCGGTGTTGATTGGAGTAGAGAGTCATCCTCCTGAAGCTGGCACTGAGGGTGATAGAGACCTCCCTGCCTGTCCAAGCCACTCCGACCTGCCCGAGCATCCCCTTCCAGAGCTCCAGCCAGAGGTTTTGGTGGGGTTTTATTAAGGGAGGTGCTCCTTACACAGGCCTTTTCCTGCTCCCCGTAACCCTGTCGCTGGAGGTGTCTGTGGGAAAGGCCACTGACATCTACGCTGTCAACGGCACGGAGATCCTGCTGCCCTGTACCTTCTCCAGCTGCTTTGGCTTTGAGGACCTCCACTTCCGGTGGACCTACAACAGCAGTGACGCTTTCAGGATTGTAAGTATTTGGGGGAAGGACAGGACAGCCCAGCCTCCCTCACCCGTGCCTCCCCTCCCAGGCTCTGGTCCCTTCTGGACTGAGACCCACTGCGATGGTCCCCAGAACCCACTTTTTGCCACCCTTTCTCCCAGTATTCTTTTCAGAGCCTGCCGGAAAGGATGTAACTGGGAGGGAGAGATGCTTAGATCGTGTTGCCAGAATTTGGGGACTGCTGGAATTCTTGGCTAGAGTCTTCTATCTGGTCTTAAGAAACACCTGGAACTGGGATCGCTTGTACAGAAATCAATAGTTTAACGAACAGGAGCGAGAAAGGTCTTTGGAAAGCTTGGAGAGAAGGAATGAGAAGAATCTAAATGAGGGAAGGGCTGAGAAACAGGACTGGCAGGAAAAGGAGAGAGGAAGAGAGGAAGAGCTTCGGGAGCATTGGTGGGCTGTGGTGGGGGTGGGAGTGAACCAATCAACAGGTATTTATTGAGTACTCACTCTGCAATCTAGTAGGGGATCCAACCTGAGACCGTCACAGGGAAGCCACAAGAGACCAACTCTGGTTATAATTAAATGCTGACCTCAGAGGATGCTGATGGGCAGAGTTGTGGGATTGATCCAGGTCTTGATAGAGGGCCAGAATTCAGATGGGCAGGGGACATGGTGTCAGCAAAGGCTGGTTGGGAGGTGACAGAGGGAAATGAATGTGGCACTTGCAGGAGTCATTACGTAAAAGGCTTTTATGAAGAGAGTGTTAAGAGCTGTGCTGCATTCCGGGGAGACCTTAATAAAAGAAAATGGGTTTAGACTGAAACAAGCAAAATTCAGGTTAGACAGGCAGCGCTATTGACGCTGGAAGAGGAAACCGCAGGAGAGGGATCAGGCTGTGACTGCAGGCTCTTCCTGGTCCTGGACAGGGGAGGCACCCAAGGAGTGGGCTGGTGTGATGTCATGACCCTTGAGGACCCTGATTCTTTCTTGGCCTTCTTTCCCCAATCCCCTTCTTCCGCCAGCTTATAGAGGGGACAGTGAAGAATGAGAAGTCTGACCCCAAGGTGACGTTGAAAGACGATGACCGCATCACTCTGGTGGGCTCTACTAAGGAGAAGATGAACAACATTTCCATCGTGCTGCGGGACCTGGAGTTCAGCGACACGGGCAAATACACCTGCCACGTGAAGAACCCCAAGGAGAATAACCTCCAGCACCATGCCACCATCTTCCTCCAAGTCGTTGATAGACGTATGCAGTAGGGGCTGGCCCAGGGCAGTGGAGTGGGAAGGACTCGGGGGGCACCCAACTCAGCATTACAGCAAAATGGCAAAACGGACCGTGTTGGTGTTTTCTTTTGCTTTACCCTTTCCAGAGTTGCTGCAGTTACATCTAAAAGCTGGAAGAACTCAGCTTGAACACTTACTCTGCTACCAAATAGCTTATGAAATATGCTTAGCCTCTCTAAGCCTCGTTTTCCTCATCTGTAAAATGGGAATTTGGCTGCATTTTCCTAGGGTTGTGGTGAGGGTTAGAGAAGCTACCTGGGAGTGTTTTGTGGCTAGTAAGATTTTCTCCACATATGCTGATTATTAATACCATTGGGTATTCCATTAGCAAACATTGAATGTCAGGCATTGGACTAAGAAGTGCTATGAGTGATACATTACATTCTTCCTTGAGGAATTTACAGTACAAGGTAGGACAGAAGATAAATAAATAGCTGGAATGGGCAGAGCATGAGAGATACATGATACATACAGGAGAGGTGAAAACAGCAGAGAGGGAGTGAGACATGGCCCTTGTCCTCTGCGGGCTTACATCCTACCTGGGATTCCTGTCTGACACAGGAGGACCCATCATGCAAGGAAGGTACATATGACAAGGAGCCTGGGGGTCCCTGACCAGACCTGGTATGGTTAGAGAAGGAGGACATGGTAACCAGGTCTGGAGAATGAGGCGTGGTCCCACGGAGGGGAGGGCCTGGAAGACGAGGGAAGTGAAGCAGAGAGAAAAAGGGAAGGGGGCTTGCTAAAGAATCCTGACTCTGATGTGTTTTGTGTGTACCGGGGATTTGCTGCTCTCCTGGATGACACCGAGTCCCTGGAGAGGGAGACACTTGTGAGTTCAATCTTGAGTGTGCAAGGGCAGAGCCAGAAGTCATCCAACCCGCTTTTCTGAGGCTGCCTATGGTGTCACCTCTTCCTTTCCACCTGGGTTCCTGTCACCCCACTTGTGCTCAGCCTTTTCAGAGGGAAGAGAATGGGCATTTCTGGAGCATTTCTGGGTGCC
Organism: Cacajao melanocephalus; assembly: GCA_963573385.1. NCBI lineage: Eukaryota > Metazoa > Chordata > Mammalia > Primates > Pitheciidae > Cacajao > Cacajao melanocephalus. The sequence continues at coordinate 86,871 of CAUYLG010051592.1, read as the reverse complement.
AGGTCCTCAGTTAGGTGCTCTGACTGACTTTAGTTCCTTTGCTCCTCACCAACTCCCCTTGAGGTGGATCGTCCCTCCATCTTTACAGATTCATTCATCCATCTGTTCAACAAATATTTACTGAGCACCTTGTATGGGACAGACATTGTTCGAGGTTCCGAGGATGTGATATGAACAAGATAGACAAATTCCTGCCTTTATGGAGATTACCTTCCTCCCCTTCTGTGTATGGAGATAAACAATAGAAAATAAAGAAGAAAATGATATTGTAAGAGAGAACATAGCTAGTGTTAAGAAGAACAAATTAAGCAGGGAAGGAAGATGGGGTACCAGCAGGGTGAATAGGGAAGGGCTTTCTGGAAAAGGTGATAGAGTGGAGATACTTAAAGGAGGTGAGAGAGAAGCTATGAGGGTGCCTTTGGGAAGATAGGGAGGGAATGGCGAGTGCAAAGGCCCTGAGGCAAATGCGTGAAGAATCATAGGAGTGACAGATGAGTCAGGTCAAGCCAGATTGTGTAACCACCCTGCTGGAAGGATGAGTGGGGTAGGAGCCACTGGGAGCACAGGAGTTAAGGCCTGAACAGGCTCGCTTAGGTCCCTATGCCAAGAATAGATGATAGAGGGAGAAGATCAGTTAGGAAGCTATTGAGACATCCATGCAAGAGGTAGCTTGGGGTCAGGGCCCAGGGAGGTTGTGAGCGGTCGGGTTCTGGAATTTTTTAAAGTTAGATCCGTCAGGATTCTCGGGTAGGTTGGATAAAGGGTTTGAGTAAAAGGCATCAAAGAAGACTCCAAGGATTGTGGTTAGAGTGATCGGGAGGATGAAGTTGTTGTAGGTGGAGAGGAGGAAGACTGTGGGAGGAGCAGGTTCAGGAAGGAGTCAGGAGTTGAGTTTTCGGATGAAGAAACCGAGGCTAGAAGGGTTCAATGGCCTGCCCCACATCACCTGCTAGTTAGTGACAGTTAAATCCCGTACTTAAAATCCAGACTATCTTACTCCAAAGTCTTCTCACCATCTAAGAGGTATCATAGGGAGGTTCTTAATTTTTTTCTGTGTGAGCAAAGGAGGTCTAGAAAGAGGCGATGACATTTTGGCATGGCAATCTGGGGATCAAGTCATGACTCATACTTGAGTGTTGTGGGCTCCAATTCTGATTTGCTCCAGAACTTGTGTGAGCGCATCTGTGGGAGGACGTGTGTGGGGCGGGGAAGAGGGAGAGGCGCCCCTTGTGTGTGCCCTAGCCTGATGGATGCCATGTTCTGCCTCTCCAGCTTCCTGCTGCAGGCCTGCGGAGGGCTAGGGGTCTGGGAGTGGATGCACCCCAGATGCCAGGGGGTGGGGTGGAGGCTACACAGCCCTTGCACTGCCACGGTGCTCCACTCCAGGTGACTCCTGCTCCCTTTGTGCCTTCCCTTTCTTCCCTGCTTGGGCCACACAGTGGAGGAAGTGGACAACACAGTGACACTCATCATTCTGGCTGTCGTGGGCGGGGTCATCGGGCTCCTCATCCTCATCCTGCTGATCAAGAAGCTCATCATCTTCATCCTGAAGAAGACTCGGGAGAAGAAGTGAGTTGACCTGGAGCACACTCCTGTCCTCCTACCAGCCCAACACCCTCTCATCTACCCCCACCAGCTTCCAGCCTTCCCCCCGCCTCCTCATTCCCCCCTTCCTCTTCCCACCGCTCTCTGTTCTAACCTTGCAACCTCCTCCCCTTCTCTCAGCCCTTCTTCATCGATTTTCCACTTCCCCAACCTCCCTGTACGTATTTGTTGAATACGTTCGATTCATTGAGTACACAAACACCAGCCACTTGCTCTTGCTCACCCCACTGCCTTCCTTCCCATTCCATTAGCCTCTCTTTCCATTTGTACCACCCAACCTAGTGCTTTACCAAAGGACTCAGGGGGCCTTTAAAAAATCAGAGAAAATGTAAGATTCCACGTACAGAGATTCTAAAATGGGAAGACCTTTCTAGGGAGATGGGAGCGAGAGACTTCTGTTAGGAAATTCTGAAAATTCAGATGAGGGTGATTTTTTAAAAGTCTGAAAAGGCAGATATGGCCTCCCAGGAAGCCCTGGGATAAGTTCAGGTATAGAAATAGACATCTATAAGGGGAATGGGAGGGAAGATGGGGGAGGCACGGAGGGTGCAACCCTCAGGTCCAGAGTTTTTGGAGCAGTATCAGACAGCCTCCAGAACAGCATGTGGTGAACCTTGCAAAACTAGAGCAGGGAAAGGCATTTGAAACTTGTGTTCTGAGCAAGACAGATGTGACGAGATGGCTTTCCACTAGAACAGAGAGGGTGAAGGTAATCACGAGAGGCAAAAAAGAGAGACACCTGGCTCTACCCCATATGCTGAAACATTCTGCTCTGCTGAGAAGAGGGAATTCTGCCGGAAAGGGCACAACTTACTCTGGAAAGAGGTTATGGAAGTTAGAGGTAGGGCGGGGACATACAGGTAGCAGTGTTGGGGCTGGGGGACAGGGGAGGACCCTGGAACTCAGTTGTTAGTGAAGAGCTCAAGGGTTGTCTGCCTGCCTTGTGGCCAGAGGCAGTGAGGGCTTTGGAGATCTTGAGAGACTTGAAGTGTGGAGCTTGACTATGTTCTGTTTTAACAACCAGTCTTACCATCGATGGATGGAGAACAAATTTGTCAACATATGGTTTAAAAGCACTTAGAAAAGACAACGGTCCTTCAGAGCCACAGTGGGTTCATCAAAAACAAGACACGCCAAGCTGGATATGCGTGCCTGAAGTCCCAGCTGCCTGGGGGGGCTGAGGCAGGAGGACACCCTGAGCTCAGGAGTTTGAGTCCAGCCTGGGCAACTTGGCAAGACCTCATCTCTTAAAAAAAAAAAAAAAAAAAGGAATGCTAACTGTCTTCTTGATAGGGCCCTGGCAGAACAGGAGATTGCTCTGGAAACTAACACTCCCTGTCATTCATCACATGCCTACCGTATGTTAGGAATCCCACCAGACAATTTTATACACCACCTATAATTATTATATTACAAAATGTGGCTCAGAGGAGTGAAGTGACTTGCCCAAGGCCACACAGCTAGCAAGGGATAGAGCTGGGATTTGAACTCTGACTAATTAGGCTTCAAAGCTTAAACCATTGCCAGGATGTTCTGCTGACTCACTGGGCATATCTAGAGTTTATTCATTTATCTGTTCATTTCATGGCTACTTTTGAGACCCTGTGTGCAAGGCACTGTGCTAGGTGCTGTAGGAAATCCTGGAAAGAATGAGATTCTGCCCTTAACTAAAGAAGACCAGATACAAATCAATGTGTATACAAATAAATGTAATATAAGGTAGAGGGGGATCAGTGCCAGCAAAGAGGTTTGATAAAATGCTGCTGGACAGGGTGAAATTCTGGGGAAGCATTTCTGGCTGAATGGGTGTTTGTGGCAGGCCTTGCGAGATGAATATAACTTAAGCCCTGGGGAGAGTGAAGGGAAGTTTCTTCCAGATAGAGGCACCACCGAGGCTCTGGGAAGTGGGATTGTGTCTGGAGAAGCCTTTTGTTTGTTGAGAGAGCTGGGTATGGTGGGGTTGGGGGAGGAGAAAAAAAAGCCTGAAGAGGGGGTTGGGGACAGACACTTGGGGACCTGGGAGTCCTGGCTGTGATTGACTTCTGACTGCAGGGCCCAGGCATGGTCAGAGAGCCACAGAAGAAAGGTTCTGGCCATGGTGGGCAGAGGGATTGGGTGGGAGAGCCTGGGAGCAGGGGACAGGCCGTAGGGAAGCCTGAGGGGGTCCTTGGAGTGGCAGGGAAAAGCAGAGACAGTGGTTTCTCAAGAACAGGGAGCTACTGGACAGTGTCTCACCATCTATTCTGGACTTGTCTTTTGCATTGATTCTGAAATGTAGGTGTGGTTTCCTCTGCCTGGAATTTACCCTCTCTTTTCCTGCTCATCTTTTTGGTTTCAGCTTAAAGAACACTTCCAAAAAGCCTTCCCTGACTCCTAGGAGGAGGCTTCCTAGGTTGGGTCCCTACTTCCTACATCCCCCATCCTGTTATTTGCCACAGTGACACAATCACTTGCTTAATGTCACATCCCCTACGAGAGTGCACGTTTCCTGACACAGTGCTTGGTACCCAGTAGGTTCTTAGTAGAGAACTATGGACTGCATGGAATAGAGTCAGGTGGGTAGCAATTGGCTTGGTGAACTATACCTTAGGTATAGAGATAGACAGCGAGATAGCAAGATAGATAGATAGACAGACAGACAGACAGACAGACAGATAGATAGACAGATAGATAGACGGATCCATCTGAGTAGAAGTCTTTAGTGTATTCCACAGGGCTCCACCTGTTCGTTGTTATTATTAACATTTGAACTACACTAGGGATGTCGTATTTATCAAACTTCCAGAAGCCTAGTGACTATGTTGGAAAAAAATGGGATATAGTAAGATCTTGGTAGGCTGGAGCTGGGAACTAAATGTTGCAAGATGAAATTAATGAGAACAAAATACTCAGTCCTTCCCAAAGGCCTCAAACTCAGCTGCCCAAGCCCAGGGTGAGGGTAGGATGTATTTTAGCCATAGCAGCTGTGAAAGACGTGGCCATTTTTATGAGCCGACAGCTCAGAGGGAAGCAGGTGCTCCCTGGGGAGCTCTGTGTTCTCAGCCTGGACATTACTGCGGAGGAGGGACAAACTGAAATCAGAGCATGTCCAGCTCAGGGCAGTCAGGGTGGAGTGGCTCCCGGGAGGTGTCTACCCATCCGACGGTCTCTCCTTCCTGCTGCCTTCTGCTCCATTCCACCAAACTCTGCTCAGATCTGTCATCCTTGAGGCCAAACCCACTGCCTGCTCTGCCTCTTCCATAGACTCTGTTCTATTAATACCTCTGGTCACAGAGAGCTCAGGGAGGAATGTCTGGGGGGCCCTGGGGAGAGGGGCTCTGTGTCCTCTGCAGACTCCTTGCTGGCCTGGACCCCTCCGCCTGGCGTGACAGAGAACTGGTGAGGGCAGAACCAGTGAGACCAGGAATGGCAGGGAAAAGTGACCCCGGAACAGCACTTGGTGCCCTTTGCTCTCTGCCCTGTTGAGACAACTAGGTGACAGCTAAGCTCTATTGAGAACTTTCTTTTCTTTTTTTTTTTTCAGAGTCTCACTCTGTTGCCCAGGCTGGAGTGCAGTGGCATGATCTCAGCTCACTGCAATCTCTGCCTTCCAGGTTCAAGTGATTCTTCTGCCTCAGCCTTCCTAATAGCTGAAACTACAGGTGTGTGCTACCATACCTGGCTAATTTTTGTATTTTTAGTAGAGACAGGGTTTTGCCATGTTGGTCAGGGCTGGTCTCAAACTCCTGATCTCAAGTGATCCGCCTGCCTTGGCCTCCTAAAGTGCTAGAATTACAGGCGAGAGCCACTGCGCCTGGCCAACTGAGAGCTTTCTATTTGCCTGGCACGGTTCTAAGTGCTCATTTCTCCTTCTAGCAACCCCAGGCAGAAGGTGTCATCCCTTAATCTATTTCACAAATGAGGGAACTGAGGTGTGGAGAGGTTAGGTGACAGAGCCTCTGACTACCTTAGCTCTGTAGAAGGCCAGGGAGAGGCACAGGGCTGGGTGCAGGGCCCATGGCTCCCACTACAATCCACCCCTACTCTTGCTCCTCTCCTCACCATTGTCCCCTCTCTCTTCCTCTCCAGGAAGGAGTGTCTCGTGAGCTCCTCGGGGAACGACAACACGGAGAACGGGTTGCCTGGCTCCAAGGCAGAGGAGAAACCACCCTCAAAAGTGTGAGCCCTGCTTCGGGCTGGGCAGCTGCAGGGAGCCCCCTTTCTGATGATGAAACTGATGCTTGAGCCCCGTCTGTAGAACCCACGTGCCTGAGACATCTGCTGCTTGGCTCAAACTGTAGTCTTTCCGGGCACAAGAAACTGGAGTCCTGCCCGGCCTGCCCATCCCCTTCCCAGTCAGGGCTCCCCAGGGACAAGGGATGGTCAGGGGAGGGGGTCTGTGGAAGATTCAAGAGCAAGAAAGGAGAGGCTAGGGTGGTGTGGAGGGGCTGGTCCCCTGACACCTGGGCAGATGGGGTCTCCTTCGGTCTCCCCACCCTGCACAAGCAGGGCTGTGGTGTTCCTCCAGACTCCTCTTCACAGGGGACTGGGAGGATCCTTGAGGGCTGTCCTAAGAGCTGGGCCCTGGAGATGGGATGTAGGAAGAGGTGGCTTCCTCTGGAGGTGGGAGTGGGCTTGAGGACTCTGGAGAAGACCTGGGTGGGGGCTGCTGCGGGCAGGCCCACAGTGAGAGGCTGCCTTGGCCTCACAGGATGCCAGACTCCCCGCAGTCCCTCAAGGAGAGAACTTCCTTTCCCCTGCTCCAGGACCCTATCTGCCTATCCCCTCTCGTGTTCAGAGTTTTTAAGCCCTCCCAACCAGGGCTGGCCGCCTTGGTCTTGAGAGGTCCTGCCCACCTAGCCTGTTCCTCTGCTCTCCGGGTTACTGAGGGGCTCAGGAAGGGCCCCCTTGAGCCTTCCTGCAGCACCTGAGTGCTCCCTATGCCTTTCCTAGCATTTCCACTTGGGGAGTTGGGCCGCAGAGGTAGCAAGCCAGTGTCCTGGGTCACTGGGATGCCTGCCCCAGCCCTGCCAATGCTGGCAGCCCCTCCCCTGGCATGGCGGGACCATTGCCACTTCGGGCACTCCCGAGCCCAGCACTCCCCTGCTCCTCCCCCTCCCACCTGAGAGGCGGCACCCTCCAACCTCCCATTGGCTTGCTCCTCCTACCTCCGTGCCCTCCACCACACCTCCATCTCCCTTGCCCCAGGGTTGTTCATTTCCCAACCCTGGGTCAAGGCCTGCCTTCACCTCAGGGACTCTCTTCCTTGGATGAGGGGGTCCTTGGGTTCCCAGCTGCTTCCTGCTCAGCTGGGCCACCCCCCTCCCACCCTGGGGTTGGGGAGGAGCAGGGAGTGGGTGCCCACAGTTTTCCTTTGCTTCTCTTGAGGTAGTTTGCACACCCCTTGTGTGTGGGGCTAGACTGTGCCTTAGTCCTGAGTCCTATCCCTTACCCCCTCCCTCTCCAGCTGGTATGTCCTGACATAACAGCAGAGTCCGGTGTGGCACTGGTGAGGGTTCGCCAGCCTTCGCCCTCCCCAAGGTCATAGAGGGGGCCATGAGGCTGGAACTGGTCAGTGACTGAATCTTGGAGACATCGGCCAGGTGCTCCCACTGGGGTTCCTAGCCTGCCCTAGGGGGAGGTGATGATGTTGGGAGTGGGATCTCCTGATGGAGATTGTGTGAGTCCCTGTGGGGCAGAACTGGTGAGGCCAGGGATGGCAGGGAAAAGTGACAACAGGCTTCTCTGCCCATCTGCTTCCAATTCCTCTCTCCTTTACTGATTTTCTGGTGCCCCATCCTCTGGGCCCCTAGGAGGGATGAGAGAAGAGTAGCCCTCTTTTGCAGAGAGTTTGGGGTCTGCCTTAGTCTCCCTATCAAAAAGCAGCTGCAAGTGTCCTGAGGGTGGAGGTGGGGGAGTCTGAGGAGCAGTAGCACCTGCATGGTGCCCGTGGCTGTGGCCAGTGTCCCTTAGCCAACCTGCTGGGCACACCAGTTCCCCATCTGATCTGCCTGTGCTCCTCCAATTCTTCTCTACCCAGCACCTGTCATGGGCTGGGATTCACATTTTCCTGGCTTTGGGAGCAGACGGACCAGAGCCACCAGCCATTCAGAAAACTTATAGCTGCCTTCATGCAAAACTGCTTTCTTCTTCCCTCTCAATGGCAACATTTGAAGAGGCAGAGCACCTTGGGGCTCCTCTTTCTGTCTTAAGAGGAAGCCAAGGCCCGTAGAGTGGGGAGAGGAAGGGCACCATTCTCTCTTTCTTCCCCTGAGTCTACTGCTGACTTCTAGATGAGTCATGTAGATTCTCTGGGTTCAGCTCTTTCCAGCTATCAAATGGATGTAATAATACTTACCTACCTCACAAGACTGTTGTGAGGCTTGGTGAGTTTTGTCTAAAAACGTCTTTTTGGCTTGGAAAGGGATCTGGGAAGCAGGTATTAATTGGAGGGATAGTTCCAAGTCTGTCCTGTCTTTATCTTTGTGTCCCATCTCTACAACACACACACACAGACACACACACACACACACACCCCTCCTTGGAATTATTTAGTCTTTGCAATATTAGAAACCTTGACTCTGATGCTTAAAGCTTCTTGTCCATGGCTGTTGTTTGATGGCTTTCAATAGAGGTGATTGAGATTGTAGAGGGGGCATTTTTGGATGCCCCAGAGCCTGGGGATACTACTAAGAAGGCTAAACTTAGTCCCCACAACAAAGAATCATCCTGTCCAATGCCAACATTATACCCATGGAGAAACACTGGCATGGATTTGCACTAGGTTGTATGTGGGCAAAGCTGTCTTCCCCAGGTGGACCCTCAGTGCATGCAAGTCTCAGACAGTGTTTTCCAGGGCTTGTGGGCTACAGAGAGCCATTTACAAAGTGGGTCTTGGGAGACCTGGGCACATGCAGCTGTGCTGAGAGTGATGTCAGTGAGACCAAAGACAAAGTGCCGAGCTCCCCATCAACTACAAAATATGACGTCAGCTTTCTAGGTTCTGGGCTTCTCCCCATGTAGGAATTGAACAGAAGGCAGCCAGAATAAACTCCTGATGCTAGAGAAGCCTGGGGAGAGCAGCTGATGGGGCTTAGACTACATATGGCAGGCCAATCGGAGCTCTTGTGGAGCGAGGATGTGAGAGCATGCTTGTGAGGTGGCAGGAGGTGGGGTGTGCTTGTGTGGAGTGTGTGTGTGCAAACGCATGCATGTGAGGGCAGTGCGGGTGCATGGCAGTTTGACTGTGGAGTGGGTGGGCTCTGCATGGAAGGGGTGATGCGTGATGCGGGGAGACTCTGGACATCTCAGGAGCCATCTTTCTTCATCTGAGCTGTGCCTGTTGAGGCATCTGGAGACTGAGAAAGAATCAAAGACAGAGAAGACCAGCCGTGCTTCTGCGTTCCGTCACTCCGTGACTTCATCTCACTGTTACAGACAGCTGCCATCAGAGGGCTGTGGGGAGGGAGTTCCTGGAGGGGGACTTCTGGGGAAAATCCTATAGCTTGCTTTACTTTACTTTGTCCCAGGTTGGAGTCCCTACCCTCCCACGTCCCACCTGGTATGCAGTGCTTTTGACTATCTTATGCATGGTTTATTCCTCTGGCTTGGATGACAATACCCATAGTCAATTTTCCTATGTAACTATAGATCAAATGATGAAGCGACAGGCCTTGGGAGTCCTCAGGTGTGCGAGTGCCTCTGGGAGGCACAGGTGTACACACCAAGCACTGACTTGTGTTCAAGCACAGGATGGATGTAATCAGACTGGCCTCTACAACAGGTTTTGCACTGTAGAATTGTATTTAGCTTTGCCTTGGATGAAATAAAAATTATGTTTAATAATTTGGGATTGGGGGCTTCCATTTTTGACTAATTGGGATTTGGGTTCTAGTCTTATTTATTGACAACTGTGCTTAGGACACGTTTCTTTACCTTCTCTGAGCCTCAATCTGTTTGTGTCTCAAATGTTACCTGCCTAGGTGAAATAATGCATGCAAAATGCCTAAGAACATGTGTCACATTCACAGGCATTTGGGTCGTTTTCATTCCCATACGTTCTCTGGGGAAGTTGACAAGGTGGCCCTTTAATACTGGAATCATTGCCAGGGCCCTCTGGTATGGATGACCTTGGTGATGACCCTGGCACCACAAATGCCACAACAGCTCCTTCCCCAGTTTCTCTCTCCTTCCCTCCTCTGGGTTAGTATTTGGGTCCAGGTAAAATCTGCTTCACATGAGCACCTACCTTCCAAAGAGAGTTTCTGGGTGCTGAGCATAAGGCCAGGGGCTGGGAAGGAACTGGGAATATGTACCAATGTGTAGGTGTTTGCTTATATTCTGGGACTTTCTCATACCACAATTTCTTACCAGACCATATTTCTCTCTTCAATGGATTCACCTCAGACTCCATTTCAAAGGGTTGTAGACACTAAGTACTCAGAAGAGCTTGTTGACAGGCCTTTTCTTCTCCGTCAAGGACCCCAGTTTCAGCAGATGTCCTTGCCCAGCTCTGCTTCTTCCTGCCTCAGCTATAGAGACTGTGGGCTGTACTCCCGCCCTGAATGGATTCACCACCTGGGTTCCCCACGCAGCCACTCTCCTGCATTCAGGTACTTCCTGTTGCCCAGGACCTCCTGCCACCTTCCCATCTGCAATACATGGGTTGGGTATTGAGGTTTCCTGGGCCAAGCCTGGGTTTAGAATGCCTGGGATGCTATGCATTGAACTTACCCCTGTAAGGATCAGTCCCCAGGTCTGATTAGGTCTCTATCATTGCTCGGTTTCATCCCTACTTCCTTTCCCCACCCAATAGCCATTAGAACTGACAGATAGCCCAATGTCTTAAAACCACATTAGGGACTGGGGCTGACCTGGGCAAACCTGGATATAGAGTCACTCCCTGTTAAGCCCCATGCCAGCCCGTGCTGACTCAATGGGGACTGACATACACACAAATTAAGGTTCTTAATTTGAGCTGGTGGCAGGCACACAGATCAGGTTGACCTTAGGAGGTCTGTACACCTGAAAATACAGGTGAAAGTCAAAATATGTGCTTAGGGGATCTTTCAGAAGGGTCTTGGTACAAAAGCTGGGAGTTCCCTTCTACTCCAACGCATTGCTGTTAGGAAAGAAACTGGTTGCACCTCCTCCCTTCCCTCCCCAAGCCTGTTGTATTTTCTCTGTTGCTTTCATAAGGGAGAGGGGAGCTTTGCTGACCCCAAGGGCCTAGGCCTTTGCGTTAAAGGAACAGAAAATATTTCTTTTGATAGACCCTTTGGACCTAATGTCTTTCTTTACTCTAAATTCTGTCTTTGGCCAACTCTCCTTCCTCCCTTTCATTCTGCAACCCCCAGATTGGGTCAGATTGACTCCCAGTGGAGAACAGCCTTTTAACTCCCTGTGTTCAGCTTTCCAGGAGGCTGAGGGCATCCGTGCAAATTCACATACCTAACAGAGGAGGCAATAGCACAGGTGCATCTGCTCCAAAATGGTAGACAGTTACCAAAAGGAAGTTTGGACCTTAGGAGTAACCAGTCTGTCATATTGTGGAGAAGGTAGCTCATGTAGATCATGGGAAGGGGGAACCCTGGGCTCTGAGATTCAGGGGCTAATTGGAGGAAGAGGAGGCCAAGAAGGGGACTGATGGGGAAGTACCCAGGGGCAAGGCAGAGTGATGTCTTTGAGACCAATGTAGAAACAGTCTTAAGAACAGGGTGGCCATCGCTCAGTTAAGGATCAATCCTTGACCATTGGTCACTGGTGACCTCAGTGAGGCCAGCAAAGTGAAATGGGTCAGCCAGATGGGGGAGGTGGCAGAAGCTTGATTCCAGTATGCAGAAGAGTCAGTGGAAGGTGGAAAATGGCCTGGTGCATAGGTTACAATTTTAAGTAACTTAGCTTTGAAAGGCATTGGTCCTGGTAGGAAGGAGGGTAGATGGTTTTCTTTTAAAGATGGAAGAAATAAAAGCAAGTTAAATGCACATGAGGAAGAGACAGTGGAGCCAGCCAGGCTGCAGTAGTCGTGAGAGAGGAAAGAAAGTGTCATTTGGGTGGACCCAAGGGGAGAGGATTCAGTGGTCAGGTAGAATGACTGCCCTTAAGACAGGTCAGCTCACACCTCTGCCATGGAGACAGAGGAAAGAGAGTCAAGGGGAAATGAAGCCAGGCAAATCTGTAGAAGGGTCAGAGCAAGAGATGGAGAGACTTGCTTCACAATCTTTGGTTCCTATGGTGTTATCAAGTCATTTGCAGAGCGGACTTAAGGTTGAAGCCAGAGAAAGCTGAAGACCCTCCCAATCCAGGAGCCCCAGGGATCCCACTCCCCCAGGCAGATGGCCAGCCCTTCCTCTGGCATTCTAATTGTACCTGCACACATTGCAACAGTAGAGCGCACACAGCAGGAGGGGGCATGTTCTCTCATAGCTCATTGCCTAAACAAAGCCACCCGCAGCGCTAACAGGAAAGATGTAGGATCCCCTTCCATGGCCAGCAAGCAGATACAGAAAAGAACAATCCTGGACTTAAAATCCAGGAATCTGGATTCAAGTTCTTACCCTGTTATCCACCAGTGAAACAGCACTGGGCAAGCCACCTCACCTCTCCAAGCCTCAGTTCCCTAACCTGCAAAATGGGGGTGATGACACCTATTGCATGGTGCTCTTGTGAGATTAAATGAGTCAATAGGTGTGAAATACTTTTTTTTTTTTTTGAGACAGAGTCTCCCTCTGTCTCCCAGGCTGGAGTATGATGGCATGATCTTAGTTCACTGCAAACTCCACATCCCCAGTTCAAGCAATTCTCCTGCCTCAGCCTCCTGAGTAGCCGGGATTACAGGTATATGCCACTATGCCGAGCTAATTTTATATATATACGTATATGTGCATATGTACATATATGTATATGTACATATACGTATACGTATATATGCACATATACGTATATATATATGTATTTTTTTTTTTTTGAGACAGAGTCTCACTCCGTCGCCAGGCTGGAGTGCAGTGGTGCGACCTTGGCTCACTGCAACCTCCGCCTCCCGGGTTCAAGCAATTCTCCTGTCTCAGCCTCCAGAGTAGCTGGGACTACAGGGGCGCGCCACCAAGCCCAGCTAATTTTTTTTGTATTTTTTAGTAGAGACGGGGTTTCACCATGCTGGCCAGGATGGTCTCGATCTCTTGACCTTGTGATCCACCTGCCTCGGCCTCCCAAAGTGCTGGGATTACAGGCGTGAGCCACTGTGCCTGGCCTGAAATACTTTAAAAACTACAAAGTGCAGGCCATGTAAATGTTAAGTAGTTTCTACGCTGAGTCAGCATTACAGGAGGCAAGCCCAGGTGGGGCCACCACTGAGCTCACAACTTCCTGTTCCTGGTCAGGAGGGGCTGTCAGCTGAGTGGGGCAGGACTGGGTGGGGAGTGGCCAGTGTTAAGAAATGACTTCCTGGCAGACTTAGTTATGTCAACTGCCCAAAATCAAACTCATGATCTCACCTTAGTCTGACCCCAAATTTGCTCCTCCCCACGTTTCCCCATTCATCCAGTCATCAGACCAAAAATATTAGCATCTACTATTTTGTCTTCAACCTGACACCTTTTTGTCAGCAAATCCCGTTGGCTTTATGTTCAAAGTATATCATCACCTCAACTACTTCTCGCTACCACCATCCCTACAATCCTGGCCCAGTGCATCCTGGCTCTTCCCTGGATTATTGTAATAGCTTTCTCACTGGTCTTCCTGCTTTTGCTCTTGGTCTTCTTTAATCTAATTTCCAGAGTGGTTCTTTCTCTCTCACTCACTCTTTCTTTCTTTCTTTCTTTCGTTCTTTCTTTCTTTCTTTCCTTCTTTCTTTCTTTCCTTTCTTCCTTTTCCTTCCTTCCTTTCTTCTTTCCTTTTTTCTTTCTTTCTTTCTTTCTTTCCTTCCTTCCTTCTTTCCTTTTTTCTCTTTCTTTCTTTCTTTCTTTCTTTTCTTTCCTTCCTTCTTTCTTTCTTTCTTCCTCTCTCTTTCTTTCTCTCTCTCTCTCTCTCCCTCTTTCTTTCATTATACTTTAAGTTCTGGTGGACACAGGGAGGGGAACATCACACACCCGGGCCTGTTGAGGGGTGGGGGAGCTAGGGAAGGGATAGTAGTGCAGGGGGGGGAATGGGGAGGGATAACATTAGAAGAAATGCCTAATGTACATGACAGGGGGATGGATGCAGCAAACCACCATGGCATGTGTATACCTGTGTAACAATCCTGCATGATCTGCACTTGTACCCCAGAGAACAGAGTGGTTCTTTTAAAACAGGATTAGATGATGTCATCTTTACCTCTGGCCAAGATGGAGGCATACATAGGGGTTTACCCTTGCACCTTAAATCACTAAAAAATTAGAAAATACATATGATGCAATGGTTTGCAGACCCTAGACAATAGGCAGTGGAGAACTGTCATTCCTGAGAGGGAGAAACAAATGAGATGAGCTTTACCATTGCTCCAGCTTACTGCCTGGAGCTTGTTTCCAGGCTGCAGTGCCTGGAAGGCTGGGGAGAGAGCCCCAGGCCAAGCCCAGCATTCTCTCTGAGTTAAAGAGAGGTGCTGACAATCTGGGGGAGGTTAGGATAGTGAGAATCTGCAGGACCAGAGAACCTTGGAGGGTCTCCCCAAGTTTTCAGCTGAGCACTGATAGTGTAGATGTGTGAGGAGACTACCTAAGGTGAGGGAAGGAGCCTTCAGAAAGGGTGAGGGAGGAAAATCCCTGGAGCTCACATAGGGCAGCCTCTCATCCGGAGCTGACCTCACCCCACTACTGAGGCAATGCTCTTTGAATACTCTTCCTCATCTCTCATGAATTAGGGGGTTTTGCCATTCTAGTTGGCTGCAATGTGAACTACTACCGGCCCTATGTGAGCTCCAGGGATTGCTTCCTCTAGCCTTTTCTGGTGGTTCTTTCTCAGCCTCAAGCACGCCTGGATCAGCAACTGAAGACTCACAGGGACCCTTTGCAGCTCTCTGGAGCGCTGCCTCTGTGAAGCTGTTTATTCTCTGGGACGCTGCCCAGCAAGCCCTACCCATTGGCCTCCTAACTCCATCTCATTGATTCTGGGAGTTTCCAGCCTCTGCCCGAGTCCCCTCTCCTGGTGCTGTAGCAATTGCAGGGCTCCCTCACTTGCTTCTTCTCTCTCAGACCTGTGCTTCCTGGTGCCCTGTGTCTGAAAGCCGTTTTGTGCATTTTTTTCCTCAGCGCTTTAGTTGTTTCAGATGGGAAAGTAAATCCATTTTGTGTTACTGCATTCTTTTCAGAAGAAATTCACCAAAATGTATGTCCACTCAAAAACACATACAGAGTTGCTTATAGAGGTTTTGCCATTGACAAAACGAAGAAATAACCTAAATGTCCTTTGACTGGTGAGTGGATAAAACAAACTGTTATCTACTGTACAATACGATGGAATATTCCACAAAATCCCATGCACCCTGGGATTCTCAAATGCAGTATGCCAAGTGAAAGTGTTGGCTGAACCTCAAATGCAGTAGGCTAAGTGAAAGAATTCAGACTCAGAAAGGTACCTGCTTTATCATCTGTGACCCATATACCACTCTGGCGGGGGTGTTGATGAAGAGGGAGGCTCCTACCTGTGTGGAGGTAGGGAGTATGAAATCTCTGTACCTTCTGCTCAGTTCTGCTGTGAACCTAAAACCATGCTAAAAATAACTAAGTGTTGGGTTGGTTGTGGTGGCTCATACCTGTAATTTCAGCTTTGGGAGGCTGAGGTGTGAGGATCCCTTGAAGGCAGGAGTTCAAGAGCAGCCTGGGCAACACAGTGAGACCCTGTCTTACTAAAAACACATATAGATAAATAAAGTAAAAGTTAACAATAAAACAAGAAGTGAAATCTTAAGAAAGCCTAAGGCCGGGCATGGTGGCTTATGCCTGTAATTTCAGCACTTTGAGACGCTAAGGCGGGTGGATCACTTGAAGTCAGGAGTTTGACACCAGCCTGGCCAACATGGCGAAACCCTGTCTCTACTAAAAATACAAAAATTAGCCAGGCATGGTGGTGGGTGTCTGTAATCCCAGCTACTCATGGGTTAAGGTGTGAGAATTGCTTGAAACTAGGAGGCAGAGGGTACAGTGAGCTGAGATCGTACCACCACACCCCAGACTGGGGTGGACTCAGTCTAAAAAAAAAAAAAAAAAGGACAAAAACAAAAAGGTACTTACTATATGGTTCCATTTATATTACATTCTAGAAGAAGCAAACTATAGGGACAGAAAACAAAACAGTGGTTGTAAGGGGCTATAGGTTGGGGAAGGGTTGGCTACAAAGGGCAAGGGAGGCTTTTTGGGGGTGACGGAGCTGTGGTGGTAGTTGCTTACTTGTGTAGATTTGTCCAAGTTGGCAGAATTCTACACTATAAATGAATTTTACTGTGTGTAAATTACACAAGAAATTACAATGAGATGATGTCACTCTTTCTTACCCAGTCCTCACAGCAGCCCAGAAGGTCCTATTGTTCCAGCTCCCATGGACTCTTTGATATCTTCTCCTATTTTTTAATATGGGGTCTTGCTCTGTTGCCCAGGCTGGACTGTGGTGGTGCAAGCTTGGCTCACTGCAACTTCGATCTCCTGGGTCCAAGCGATCCTTCTACTGCAGCCTCCTGAGTAGTTAGGACTACAGGTACATGCCACCCACCCCACTAATTTTTCATATTTTTATTAGAGATGGGGTTTCACCACGTTACTTAGGCTGGTCTTGAACTCCTGTGCTCAGGCGATCCACCTGCCTCAGCTTCCCAAAGTGCTGGGATTACAGGCATGAGCCACCATTCCCAGTCTAACTTTTTAAACCTTTAGTATTATTTGAATTTTTATAACTATGCAATACATTTGTAAACACACACACACACACACACACACACACACACACACACACACACAGCATTTTGAGTCAGTCTGCCTGCCTCGAATGCCTGGATTCTTTTCTCTTCACTACAGTGTGCTCCCACATTGCTCCTTTCAAATTCCCTTTCTGCTTTTCTCTCCCACACTAAACTCTCCCTCTTCTCTGTACATAGGGCTTCTTGGCACTGGATCCTTTGTATGTGCTGAGCCCTCTAGCTGGAATCGCCTCCCTGGAATGGGTATGCGCCTGTTTGCTGTGGTGATACGGGCCTCTATTGCAGTGCTTCCCCACTTCGTATGAAAAGTCTTTGCTTAGCAGCCATGCATGACGGCTCATGCCTGTAATAACAGCACTTTGGGAGGCCGAGGCGGGCAGATCACAAGGTCAATAGATCTAGACCATCCTGGCCAACATGGTGAAACCCCATCTCTACTAAAAATACAAAAATTAGCCGGGTATAGTGGCATGTGCCTGTAGTCCTAGCTACTCAGGAGGCTGAGGCAGGAGAATCACTTGAACCCGGGAGGTGGAGGTTGCAGTGAGCCAAGATTGTGCCACTGCACTCCAGCCTGGTCAACAGAGTGAGACTCCGTCTCAAAAAAAAAAAAAAAAAAGGCTTCGCTTAGCTTTCCCCAATAACTGAATGGCCAAGGTTTGCACTCACCATCACAGTTCTGTCCTGGCTTGCTTTTCGGTGAGGGTGGGGGAACCTTCTTGTGGAGGCAGCTCTGGGTCGCAGTTGGGAGAGCCAGGCCCATGCTCTGGTTTGGGCCTCACCTCTCTAGGATTTAATCTTCCTTCCTTGTGAAAAAGGGGAGGATCTTCTCTACCCACCAACCTCCTCACCACATCCTCCCTTCCAAAGACAGTAAGGATTTGCTGGTTAGTTAGCTCGTAACTTCCTGGTTCCCTCTTGATCTCCCCAGCAGAATCACTTGTGCTTTGAGTGTAATGTGCAAAGGCAGGCACAACTCAGTCCAAGTCCAGATCAGGAAAGAGCACAAGCATTTCAAGGTTAGCTGCTGAATATCACACTGAAACATTCCATGAATGTACATTTGTGTATATATATGTTTGTCTGCATATGTATATATTATATATTTTTTCATTACCATTCTAGTTAGGTAAATTTTTGTTTATAATTTCTCCTTTGATCTAAGAATACTTTAGAAGTGTTTTTAAAAAGCATGTATATATTTTATATTTTAAAAATTAATGTGTGGGCTGGGTGTGGTGGCTCACTTGAACCCGAGTTGGAGACCAGCCTGGGCTGCATAGTGAGATCTCATCTCTACAAAAAGTAAAAAAAAAAAATATCTGGGCTAACAATAGTGGTATGTGTCTGTAGTCCCAGCTACTTGGGAGGCTGAGGCAGGAGGATTCCTTAAGCCTAGGAGGTTGAGACTTCAGTGAACTGAGATTGTGCTACTGCACTCCAGCCAGGGTGACGGAGTGAGACCCTGTGTCTAAATTAAAAAAAAATTAAAAAATAAGCAGGATCCCACAGCAGCTCAGCAAGGCCTCTGCAGGCAGACTGTGTCACTAGACTCCCTCCTCACTGGGCAGGGCATCTCTGAAAAAAGGAGCAGCCTGTCAGGGACTTATAAATAAAACCCACACCTTCCTGGGACAGAGCACCTGGGAAAAGGGGCGGTTGTGGGTACAGCTTATCCATCAAGATCAAGTCGGCTTCATCGCTAGGTTGCAAGACTGGTTCAACATACACAAATCAATAAACGTAATCCATCACATAAACAGAACCAATGACAAAAACCACATGATTATCTCCATAGATGCAGAGAAGGCCTTCGAAAGAATTCAACAGCCCTTTATGCTAAAAACTCTCAATAAACTAGGTATTGATGGAATGTATCTCAAATAATAAGAGCTCTTTATGACAAACCCATAGCCAATATCATACTGAATGGGCACAAACTGGAATCATCGGAAGCATTCCCTTTGAAAACCGGTACAAGACAAGGATGCCTTCTCTCACCACTCCTATTCAACATGGTATTGGACCTTCTGGCCAGGGCAATCAGGCAAGAAAAAGAAATAAAGAGTATTCAAATTGTCTCTATTTGCAGATGACACGATTGTGTATTTAGAAGACCCCATCGTCTCAGCCCAAAAATCTCCTTAAGCTGATAAGTAACTTCAGCAAGGTCTCAGGATACAAAATCAATGTGCAAACATCGCAAGCATTCCTGTACACCAATAACAGACAAACAGAGATCCAAATCCAGAGTGAACTCCCATTCACAATTGCTGCAAAGAGAATAAAATACCTAGGAATACAACTAACGAGGGATGTGAAGGACCTCTTCAAGGAGAACTACAAACCACTGCTCAAGGAAATGAGAGAGAACACAAACAGATGGAAAAACATTCCATGCTCATGGTTAGGAAGAATCAATATCATGAAAATGGCCATGCTGCCCAAAGTAATTTATAGATCAATGCTATCCCCATCAAGCTACCATTCACTTTCTTCACAAAACTGGAAAAAAAACACCTTAAACTTCACACGGAACCAAAAAAGCCTGCATAGCAAAGATAATCCTAAGCAAAAAACAAAAAACAAACAAACAAAAAACACCAAAAAACACTACAAAGCTGGAGGCATTATGCTACCTGTCTTCAAACTATACTACAGGGCTACAGTAGTCAAAACATCATGGTACTACTACCAAAACAGAGATATAGACTGATGGAACAGAACAGAGGCCTCAGAAATAATGCCACACATCTACAACCATCTGGTCTTTGACAAACCTGACAAAAACAAGCAATGGGAAAAGGATTCCCTATTTAATAAACGGTGTTGGGAAAACTGGCTAGCCATATGCAGAAAGCTGAAACTGGATCCCTTCCTTACACCTTATACAAATATTTAACACAAGATGGCTAAAGATTTAAACATAAGACCTAATGCCATAAAAACCCTAGAAGAAAACCTAGGCAATACCATTCAGGATATAGGCCTGGGAAAGGATTTTGTGACTAAATCACCAAAAGCAATGGCAGCAAAAGCCAAAATAGACAGACAGGATCTAATTAAGCTAAGGAGCTTCTGGACAGCAAAAGAAACTATCATTAGAGTGAACTGGCAACCAACAGAATGGGAAAAATTTTTTTTTTCAATTTACCCATCTGATAAAGTGCTAATATCCAGAATCTACAGGGAACTTAAACAAATTTACAAGAAAAAAACAAACAACCCCATCAAAAAATGGGTGAAGGATATGAACAGACACTTCTCAAAAGAAGATATTTATGCAGCCAACAAACATGAAAAAAAGCTCATCATCACTGGTCATTAGAGAAATGCAAATCAAAACCACATCTCATGCCAGTTAGAATGGCGATCATTAAAGAATCAGGAGACAACAGATGCTGGAGAGGATATGGAGAAATAGGAACACTTTTACACTGTTGGTGGGAGTGTAAATTAGTTCAACTATTGTGGATGACAGTGTGGCGATTCTTCAAGGATCTAGAACTAGAAGTGCCATTTGACCCAGCAATCCCATTACTGGTGTATATCCAAAGGATTATAAATCATTCTGTTATAAAGACACATGCACACGTATGTGTATTGTGGCACTGTACACAATAGCAAAGACTTGGAACCAACCCAAATGTTCACCAATGATAGATTGGATAAAGAAAATGTGGCACATATACACCATGGAATACTATGCAGCCATAAAAAAAGATGAGTTCATGTTCTTTGCAGGGACATGAATGAAGCTGGAAACCATCATTCTTAGCAAACTGACACAAGAACAGAAAACCAAACACCACATGTTGTCACTCAGAAGTAGGTGTTGAACAATGAGAACCCATGGACAAAGGGAGGGGAACATCACACCCTGAGGCCGATCAGGGGGTGGGGAGCTAGGGTAGGGCCAGCAGGGGGGTGGGGGGCTAGGGGAGGGATAGCATTAGGAGAAATACCTAATGTAGATGATGGGGTGATGGATGCAGCAAGCCACCATGGCATGTGTATATCTATGTAACAAACCTGCACATTCTGCACATGTACCCTAGAACTTAAAGTATAATAAATAAATAAATAACAAGTAAACAAACAAAATGATTGTTTGCTGTTGCCTTATAACTTAACAACATTATAATTGAAGAGCTACATCTGTTTGATAGTCTTAACCCAGGTTTCCTAGAAAACTTAAGTTTTCTATATTAAATTCACATCTTAACACTCTATTGGAGGATTCAATCCCAGGGAAGTGGGCATAAGGGGAGCAGCAGGGCTGTAAGTCAGGCAACAAGAGAAAGCAAACACAGGTGATCAGGTGACGTGTGTGCTGAGCTGACTGTAACTCCATCAGCTCCATCAGCAGCACAGCTGGTTGCTGGATCCCAAGACCTGTCCCTGGGGAGCTACAGCTTCTCTGAATAGTTCTATCCTGGGGAAGAAGGATGAGCCATTTATCTGCTGCCTCCTTCCTGTCTCCCACCTACCATTATTCAACATTTATCACACAGACTATCATTTCTATATTTTGTTACTCAGCCTTTCTGGGAAGCCCTGGAGAAGCCAGAGTTCTCTGGGGGTGGTCAGCCAGTCTGAGAGCTGGGGCTGCTGTGGCTGTCACCATGGTGCCTTCGACGAAAGCCACCCAAGCCAAAGCCTAGCTCTGGCCCTGGCCCAGGGCAGGAGAAGACCAATGGTGGTGGTAGGAGAGGAGGTGGTGGCAGTGGTCAGAGCTTTACAGCTGCGAGAACGGAAGGGGCCAGAGCTGGGCTCATTCAAAGAAGGAAGCCGGCAAGTGACTAAAGTCTAGAGATGGGAGGAGGGGGATGCTGGAGAGGCACAAAGCTAGGCCTGGTGCTCATGTTACTTCTGAAATTTGTTGAGACTTACTTCTTGGACTAGTGTGTAGTCAATTTTCACAGAAGTGCTTGAGAAGAATGCTTTTTTTTGCTAAGTATGGAGTGTGTATGTCTATTAATCAGGCATGTAAATGGTATTGTTTAATCTTCCGTTCTTTACTAATATTCACCTGCTCGACATATCAATAATTGAGAGAAGTGTGCTGAAATCTTCCACTTCATATGATGGTGCATTTATCAATTTCTCCTTATAGTTCTATCAACTTTTGAGTCTATTTTATATTATGTTTATATAAATTTTAAACAAATCAGCGACTGACCAAAATTTCAAATATACAGAAAAGTAAAAAGAATAGTAAAAGTCTATTCTCTAGATTTCACACTCATTGACATTTTACCATATCTGCTTCAACTGTTTTTTCTTCCTGAAGTATTTTTGATTACAACTTTGTCATTTTACCCCAAATACTTCTGTATGCATCTCTAAAACTTAAGAATATCTTTTTTACTTAACTGTATCATTGTCACACATAATGAAATTAACAATTCCTTATTATTGTTTAGTACTGAGATCCTATTCACATTTCCCCAATTACTTGCCCAAATGCCTTTTGCTGCAGATTTGTTCAACTCAGGATCTGGTCAAGGCCCACAGCTTACATTTGATTGTTTTGTCTTTTAAGATATAACAGTAATTATATGACATTGATTTGTTGAAGAGATGGGAATGCCCTGTGGTGGAATGTCACACCTTCTGGATTTGTCTTTTAGCTTCCAAGTGTTGTCATTTAATTTGTTCCTCTAATTGTTGTATTTCCTGTAAACTGGAAATTAGACCTAAAGATTTAGGTTAAACATTTTTGGTAAGATGCCTTTAGGTGATGCAACGTGAAGATGTATTTCATATTCACGTTGAAAGGGACATCGTAGCTGCTTATTCCACTATTAGTGGGTAAGGTGATGGTGGTCTGATCCTTTCATTTTGAAGTTAGGTTTCCTATTGAGATTAGCGAGGTATCCATGGGATTATACAATGGTATTACACGAATATGCAGTTCTCCATGGTCTTAGCCCATTCAGGCTGCTCTAACAAAATACCTTAGACTAGGTAGTTTATAAACAACAGAAATTTATTGTTCGCAGTTCTGGAGACTAAGAAGTCCAAGATCAAGGTGTCAGCAGATTTGGGGTCTGGTGAGGGCTCAGTCTCGGCTTCCATAGATAGTACATTGTTGGTGTGTCTTCACATGACAGAGGCTCCTTCAAGCCTCTTTTATAAGGGGAACTAATCCCATTCATGAACAGGGAGCTCTCCTGACCTAATCAGTCCCAAAAGTCTTACTACTATCACGTTGGGGATTAGGACTCAACATACAAATTTTGGAGGGACCCAAGCATTCAGACAATAGCATCCATTGATGATACTTGCCTGAATCAATGGTTTCATTAGAAATTGCCAACAGTGGCTTCCTATCATTTATCTATATTGATTAGCTATTCTTTTCTGAAAACAAGAGCTTTCCCTCACCACCTGAGACACCGGTTTCCTGGAAGTAGATTTCTATGGCAAAGCAGCATAGTGCTAATTTTTCCTCTTTAAATATCATTTCAGAGTAAGAACCTGATGTATTGCCAACTCCAGTGATGACAGAAGG
The DNA here is from genome assembly GCA_963573385.1 of Cacajao melanocephalus. Taxonomy (NCBI): domain Eukaryota; kingdom Metazoa; phylum Chordata; class Mammalia; order Primates; family Pitheciidae; genus Cacajao; species Cacajao melanocephalus. Next base: position 63,883 of record CAUYLG010051592.1, on the reverse strand, counting down.
ATGGTGTTTCTTTTCTATTTTCTTCTTAAACAAAGAGAAGAACTTGTAAACAAAACAAGTTTTCACTTATTATAGCTTACTGGTGAATTGGAACTTTCATGATTATGTAGTGACTCTCTTTATCCTAAAGTCAATTTTGTCCTTTTCTTCTAAATCTTTATTTAGAAAAATATTATATAGCTACCCCAGCTTAAATTTGATTAAATGCTTGCTCTCTGTATCTTTCTCCACCTTTTCAGTTTTAATGGTTCTGTAACCTGGTGTTTTGTGTATGTCTGTTAAAAATAACATATAGCCTGATCTTACATTTTTATCCAATTTGCCTGTCTCTGTATGTTATTTGGTGAGTTTCACATTTATTGTGATTATTAGTACTTTTTCACCATCCTACTTTGTATATTCTATTCGTTCTAGTTTTCTGTGTTTTTCCCTCCTTGGCACTCCTCCCCCTCCTTTCTCTTTTGTACTTGCTTGATGTTTTTTGTTTTTTTATTAATCAATTGCTACTTTCAATTGTTTTGGAAGTGACACACTTTTATTTCCATTCTTTTGGTGATTACCCTTTAACCATCTAGAACATAGTACATTTTATGTAGCATTACATTAATATTTAACCTTCCTCTTGAACAATTTAAGAACTTTAGAATATTTTAACTTCAACTATCCCCTTTAATTTACATGCTGCATGCTGTTGTTACTTCATGTTTCAGTTAGGCATTTAAAAATTCACCCACAATGGAGCCTTCTTGGTCAAATTGTAACTAGGTGGTATTATATTTATATACAGGGTTTTTTTTTTTCTTTGCCAACGTATTTTCCTGCTCATAGCCAACCAATAAATTCTGTATCTGTTTAAAAAAAATTAACCCACAAAATAGATATTAATGTTATTTTAATAATATGTACACATGCCTGTAATCCCAGCACTTTGAGAGGCTGAGGTGTGCCCATCATTTGCGGTCAGGAGATTGAGACCAGCCTGGCCAACACATCCAGCAAATTTTTGTATTTTTAGTAGAAATCCCATCTCTACTAAAAATACAAAAAGTAGCCAGGTAGGGTGGCAGGTGCCTGTAATCTCAGCTACTCGGGAGGCTGAGGCAGGAGAAACACTTGAACCTGGGAGGTGGAGGTAGCAGTGAGCCGAGATCCTGCCACTGCATTCTAGTTTGGGTGACAGAGCAAAACACAGTCTCAGTAATAATAATAATAATATATAGGCAGAGTGTGTTTAGACTTATCTACATTTTCACAATTGCCTCACTATTCCTTCTTGCTTCTTGGTTCTTCTTTTTAGGATCATTTTTCTTCTTCCTAAAGTAAATGCTTTATATATTCTTTTAGAGAAGGTTTGTTGATGGTAAAGTCTGTTTCTGTTTTCTTGAAAATGCCTTTATTCTTGAAAGATAGTTTTGTAGGGTTCACAGTCCTTGATTGACTGTTATCTCTTGGCATAATGAAGATATACTTCCACTGAGCTCCGGCTCCTTTATTGCTGTGGGAAAGCCTGTTGTCAGTCTAATTGTGATAGCTTTGTGGTACTGCGGATGGTCTGGGTTTTCTCTCTGCTGCTGTAAGGAGTTTCTTTTTGTCTTTGGTGTTTTTTCCACCTTGGTTTTATGGGTGTACACTATGGTGGTGTAGATTCTGTGGATTCACACCTTTCATCAGTTCTGGAACTTTCTCAGCTCTTATCTCTTTGGATATTGTCTCTCTCATTGTCTTGATTCTTTCTTTCTGGGACTCTGGATGTGTTAGAGTTTACCATTCTAGGCTTCTTTGGTCCTGGCCTTGTTTTCATATTTTTAATCTCCTTATCTCTGTCTGCTGTTAAGCTTAGCAACTTCTTCAATTTATCTTCCAGTTCATTTATTCTCTCTTAATTTGTGTTTTAAATGCTGTTTACCCCAACCACTTAGTTTTTCTTTTCTTTTTTTTTGAGATGGAGTCTTGCTCTGTCACCAGGTTGGAGTGCAGTGGCGAGATCTTGGCTCACTGCAACCTCCGCCTCCTGGGTTCAAGTGATTCTCCTGCCTCAGCCTCCCGAATGGCTGGGATTACAGATGCATGCCACCACTCCCGGCTAAGTTTTGTATTTTTAGTAGAGATGGGGTTTCACAATGTTGGCCAGAATGGTCTCGATCCCTTGACCTCGTGATCTGCCCACCTCAGCCTCCCAAAGTGCTGGGATTACAGACATGAGCCACCATGTCTGGCCAGTTTTTCATTTTTATAATTATACTTTTTATTTCTAAAAGCTGTATTTGTTTATTTTTCAAATCTGCCTGTTATTTTTGCTTGATTATTAAGATACCCATTTTTAACAGCAAATAACAAGTGTTGGGGAGGATGTGGAGAAATAGTAACTTCTGTGAACTGTTGATGGGAATGTAAAATGGTGCAGTCTCTACGGAAAGCAATGTATCAGTTCCTCAAAAAATTAAAAATAGAATTACCATATGATCCAGCAATTCCACTTCTGGGAATATACCCAAAAGAATTGAAAGTAGGGCCTCAAAGAGATACTTGTACACCCATGTTCATAGCACCATTATTCACAATAGCCAAAAGATAGAAGCAACCTGAATGTTTACCAGTAGATGAATGGATAAACAAAATGTGGTATAAACTATAGAATATTATTCAGTCTTAACAAGGGAGGAAATTCTGAAACATGCTACAACATGAATGAAACTCGAAGACACAATGCAAAGTGAGATCAAACAAGTACAAAAAAAAACAAATACTGCATGACTTCACTTAAATGAGGTCCCCAAAGTAATCCAAATCATAGAGACTGAAAGCACAGTGGTGGCTGTCAGTGAGTGGGAGGAGGGAGAAATGGAGAGCTGTGTTTAATGGGTGCTGAGTTTCTGTTCTGGAGATGGATGGTGGTGATGACTGCACAGCAGTGTGAATGTACATAACACCACTGAACTATACACTTAAAAATGGTTAAGATGAGCTGGGCGCAGTGGCTCATGCCTGTAATCCCAGCACTTTGGGAGGCCAATGTGGGTGGATCACGAGGTCAGGAGTTCAAGACCAGCCTGGCCAACATGGTGAAACCTCATCTCTGCTAAAAATACTAAAATTAGCTGGGTGTGGTGGTGGCGCCTTTAATCCCAGCTACTTGGGAGGTTGAGGCAGGAGAACCGCTTGAACCTGGGAGGCGGAGGTTGCAGTGAGCCGAGATTATACCACTGCGCTCCAGCCTGGCGACAGAGTGAGAGGCTCTGTCTCAAAAAAAAAAAAAAAAAAAAGGCTAAGATGGTAACTTGTGTTATGTGCATTTGATCACAATTAAGCATAATTTTAAAATGTAGTACTAGTATTCTTTTTTTATATAAATATTTTATAATTTTTCATATTGAAGTCTCCGTAGTGTGGTAGTTTACAGCATGAACTCTGTATTCTAAGCGCTCATGTTCAACTTACCAGTCTATAACCTCAGGCAAGGAATTTAACGTCATTGTGCCTTAGTTTTTTTAATCCGTAAACAGAGGATAAGAATAATACCTCTCTCATAGATTTCTGTGAGTATTAAATGAATCAGTACATGACAAACCACTTAACGATAGAGTCTGACACATACAAATACTCCAAAAATATTGGTTATTATTATAAGTATCTAATATTCTGACACCTAAAGTCTTTGGGGTTCTAAATTAGCTGTTTTTTATGCTGCCCACTCAAGGTGTTTTTTGTTTTTCAACGTCTCTGATCTTTGATCGTGAGCTCATATTTGGAGGATCTTTGGGAATCCTGAGGCTCTAAACTTGGGATATTTTCCTCCAGATCATCTGCCACCTGAGACCACATTTGCTCCCTTCAGTATCTCCGCTTCATGTAGGAGCCCTCGTTCCATTCCTTTGTCTGCTGCATGTCCAGGTTTAGCTCCCATGGTAGCCTTCATATAGGTCTCGACCCGAGATTTTAGTGCATTGCTCTGAGATTGTAACCTTCGTTTCCACTTACGGTTCTGATAGTTTTGTTTTGCTTTGTTTTCTGGGTTTCTATTTTCTTTTATTTGTTATTGGCATTTGAGGAATTTTGTTGTTTCCTAAGAACCTAGTACAGTATGAACAAGTATATTTCATCTAGGATCTGACTTAACTATAGCAAGAGAGTCCTCAGAAAACCCAAGCTTTCATACAGCTGCCAAAAAAGTTCGAGACCAGCCTGGCCAACATGGTGAAACCCTGTCTCTACTAAAAATACAAAAATTGGCTGGGCATGGGGCTTAATTCTCTGACCATTTTGAGTGCAGGGGCTTATTCATACCTATATCCTCACAACCCAGCTTGGGGACTGCCTCATACCTGGGAGCTGATAATTTTTTTTTTTACATGGATGAAAAAGCCACACTGAGGGCTCTCCAGCTGGAAGAAGTTGGGACACAGGCACAACATTTCTTTCCAGCCATGGGGGGAGCCCTGATCAAATGTCACCCTTGACTGCCTAACTCATCTCCTTCCAAAGTCATAGGCTATCCCTGGCTCCTGGCTGATTATCACAGGCAGGGAGGTGGGGAAAGAGGCAAAGGGAGAAGGCCCCGTGTGGGAATGAAACTTGCTCACCCTGGCTTCTCCAACCTGCAGCTCACTCTTGCTGTCACTCAGTAGGTCTGGTCTCCACAACTGTTTTTTTCCCTGCCTCTACTCTGAGACACAATCGCTTTCCCAGGACTTTTTTTCTCCCCAAGCCAAAGTATGAAGGTTCAATGGTCCCAGTTCCATTCTTATCAAGCATTCCAGCTAGCCTATGCCAGAGATGTCACACAGCTCTTTAATAATAGTGGCCATAGCTGTAAGAACAATAACAACAGCAGGTAATAGTAGTCACACCAACAGTAGGGCAGTGTGTTTTCTATTACAACTGGTTTCTTGTTCCAGTAGGCTTGGGGATGGGTGAAGAAGGACAGGGCTGGCACAAACCCTTTCCTCCTCCTCTCCAGCCCACAGTGATCTGGGCTCTCATAAGACAGCCTGCTTCCATTCAGTAAGTAGTGTGGGAAAGTTCCTTATCAGCAATACCCCTGAGACCTTGGCCTGCAGGCTGGCTTATTCAGTGGGCTGCGTTTCTCCCTGGGATGCTGGGAGCACCAAGCGTGGCTGAGCTAGGCTGCTGACTTCCTCTGGGCTGTGGGGATCTCTTCCTCAAAGGAATTGAGGCCCTTTGTTGCTCCAAGAAATGCTGAAGCTGTGGGCAGAGGGGTGTACCCAAGGGGGCTCTTGCTCTGTGTCTGACTTTGGGGGATCTCCAGGTGGGCAGGGCAGGGAGGAAGCGGCTCCCAGAACTGCAGAGGGGCAGGAGCATTACAGCTCAGCCTAGGATAAGAGAGATTGATGAAGAGAAAGTCATATTATTTGAAACTGGACAAAGCGGTGACATGTGCAAAATGAGTCTTCCTTTTCTGAAGCACTTTGCTTCTCTCCCTACCCTGCAGAGGGCCAGGAGGTCTCATGAGCCTTTCCACTCTCTTCCTTATCAGAATCTTCTCTCTAGAAAGGATCTGATAGTCTCATTCTGTCATAAAAGAGAAAGAAAGGCTTGGTGTGTTCTATTCCCTAAGGTATTTGCATTTAACAGAAATCTCTGACCTAAGGAATTTCAGCCTTGATAATGGAATCTCAGGCTGTCCCTTACTTGGAGGGAAAGTTATTTGGGATGTAAAGGGTTGTCAGAGCCATTTAAATCAAACCTAAGGATAGACTGGTACTCCCTGGGTAGAGGACTGGAGGGAAGGTACAGTGGGTAGGACAAAGGTGCCTTACCTTCCGGACATTGTAGATCCAGTTGAGATAGGCTGAGACCTTGGTGTACACTCCTGGAGTGCTCGGACCCCCGCAGCCATAGCCCCAGCTACTGATGCCCACCACCTGCCATTGGTCAGACTGGTACATCAGAGGGCCACCACTGTCACCCTGTGGGAGACCAGGACAGAGACTGTTGGGGAGCGCAGGTGAGGTTGGAGGGGCTTCTCCCTCCCAGCTCCCTGAACTGGCCCATCTATTCCGCTGCACTCCCTGCTGCTCTCTGATGTTCTGTCTTCACCCTCTTTGCTCATTAGCACCCTGGAATGCTCTTCTCTTCTGGGGCAGAAGGGCCTGTCTGTGGGCAAGTAAGTCGCAAGTGTGCTGTTAGCTTTCTCTCAGAGATTCACAACTCACATTGGCAAATCAAAGGTTCTGAGTGATACCGTAAAAAAGCCTGGTTATTGGCCGGGCTTGGTGGCTCATGCCTGTAATCCCAACACTTTGGGAAGCCGAGGTGGGCGGATCACCTGAGGTCAGGAGTTTGAGACTAGCCTGGCCAACATGGTGAAACCCTGTCTCTAATAAAAATACAAAAATTAGCTGGGTGTGGTGGTGGGCACCTGTAATCCCAGCTACTCAGGAGGCTGAGGTGGAAGAATCACTTATAGAGTGCCTATTTTGCACCAGGCACTGTTCTAAGCAATTGGGATCCGATTGATGAAGAAAACAAAGATCTCTGCCCTCAGAAAGCTTAGGATCAAATGGGATGAGAGAGACAGTAAACAAGCAAATAACAAACCAAGAAAATGCCAGATAGTGAAAAGTGCACTTCTCTGGGAGTCCTTAACAGCTCTTTTAGCCCTTGGGACTTCCTCCGTCTGAACCCAAAACTATAGCCAAAATGCCTGTTTAATGCCCTCCTTTCCCCCAACCACTGTGAGCTCCCTGAGGCGTCTTCAAAGACTACCACGTAGCTGGGCAAGGCGGCTCACACCTGTAATCTCAGCACTTTGGGAGACCAAGGTGGATGGATCACGAGATCAAGAGATCGAGACCATTCTGGCCAACATGGTGAAACCTGATCTCTACCAAAAATACAAAAATTAGCTGGGCATGGTGATGTGTGCCTGTGATCCCAGCTATTTGGGAGGCTGAGGCAGGAGAATCGCTTGAAGCCAGGAGGAGGAGGTTGCAGTGAACTGGGATTGTACCACTCCACTCCAGCCTGGCAACAGACAAAAACTCTGAATAAAAAAAAAAAAAAAAAAAAAAAAAAAAGACTACTGTGTTCATGGCACACAAGCGACAACTAAGAGATGCCTCTTAAATGAAGGAATTCAGCGACTGGAAATGGAGGTGAGAGTAGGGTAGGGGTTTGAATGAAAATGGTTCAGGCCAAGTATGATGGCTCATGCCTGTAAACCCAGCACTTTGGAAGGCTGAGGTGGGAGAAGCTTAAGAACCCAGGAGTTTGAAACCAGACTAGGAAACATAGTGACGCTGTCTCTATTAAAAAAAAAAAAAAAAAAAAGAGAGAGAGAGAAAATAAAAAAAGAAAATGATTCAGAAGATCCTCTGGAAGTATGGGGCAGGAAGAAGTCCACAGGGATTGCTAAGCAGTCCTGATGGTCCACAAGGCCCGGGTGAGGGGCACGCACGGGGGCTCTTCCAGCATCCCGCAAGCGTAGCTCTTTCCTATTGTAGTTCAGCAGCTTGGGGACAATCACAGAGAAAATGGACCTGGGATTCCTGACCTGAGGGACTCATAATTCTGTAGCTAGTGAGAAGGGTGGGTGGGGAGGATAAGTAGTGTCATCTTTGTTGCTGTTTTGAGATGGAGTCTTGCTAGGTCACTCAGACTGGAGTGCAGTGGCATGATCCTAGCTCACTGCAACCGCTGCCTCCCGGGTTCAAGCAATTCTCCTGCCTCAGCCTCCCAAGTAGCTGAGATTACAGGAGCGCCACCACACCTGGCTAATTTTTGCATTTTTTTTTTTAGTAGAGATGGAGTTTCATCATGTTGGCCAGGCTGGTCTTTAATTTCTGACCTCAAGTGATCTGCCCACCTCAGCCTCCCAAAGTGCTGGGACTACAAGCATGAGTCACCGCACCTAGCCAGTAACGTCATCTTTGAATGTGAAAGAGACATTTGAAATCTCTCTGCTTGTCTCCATCCATCCATCCATCCATCCACCCACCCATCTATTCATATATCTTTATCTGACTGTATCCTTTCCTTTCCTCCTTCTCTCTCTTCCTCCCATCATCACACATTGAGTGCCCATCATATGCAAGGCTTCCAGTAGGGCATGCAGCCTCTGGGTTTTCTCATCTCTCTAGGACTTACATCTTATTCTTAGAACTCCCCATGATCCTTGGAGGCCCCACCTGGCAGGTGTCCACACCCCCTTCTGGGAGGCCTGCACACATCATCTTCTCGGTGACTTCCCCCTGGTACGCATCGTCTGCATTGCACCGTGTACTGTCAATGACCTGGACTGACGCCTGCAGCAGTATGTCAGACAGCTTCCCTGGGAGGGTGAAAACACTCACATTCCCACACTTGCCTTCTCTCCCCCAGCCCTGGATTGCCAAACCACTTTGCTTTCTGCCTGGCACCTTGGTGCTTGGTCCTCTGGGATGGGTTTCTCTGAAGGGTGGTCCTTCCTCCCATCACTTCTGGAAGCTGCTCCCTCATACAAGGGCATCTCCTAGATTGTGGTCCTGAGCCCAGGACTTACCTTCATTCTGCTTTGTAAAGCCCCATCCAATGACCCAGAGTGGGGTGGCTGGAGTGAGTTCCTCATCAAAGAAGGGCAAGCAGATGGGCCTGACTGTGCCTGCCAGGAGCACAGAGGAAAAAGGAGATCTTTTATTCATAATTTTTAATTTTCTGTAAATTATGATGCTTTGTGATGATGGGTATCTTGCTGGTCTGGGGGAGACTGGGTCAGCTAATTCCTGCAGATAGTAAACAACTTGCCTATGGGCATGCCTTTAATATGCAAACCAGCCAACCCAAAGCCCATATCTCCAACTACTTTCTTTACCTGACTCTCAGACACAAAGCCAATATATTCCCTGCCCTAAATCACCCCAGGGACAGATACCAGACAACCAGAGGCCGACCTCTATAACCTAGAGAATTGTTCACACTATCCAATCCCAAGCATGCTCAATCTTGCCTAACCTACCTTGGCCAGACCTGCCCATGGATGCCACAGGTGACTCTGGGCCATGCCTTCCCCTTGCTCCTGCCTCCTGGAGGACCTGCCTGCCTCCCCAGGTGTCCCTGTGTGGGGAGGTATGTCCTTTTCTCTCAGGTACTATAAGTAATAAACTCTCCTTCCTTTCTTCCTTCTTTTTTCTTTCTTTTCTTTTCTCTCTCTCTCTCTTTCTTTCTTTCTTTCTTTTTCTTTCTTTCTTTCTTTTTCTTTCAAGACGGGGTCTTGCTATGTTGTCCAGGCTGGAGTGCAGTGGCTATTCACAGGCAGGATCCCACTACTGATCAGCATAGGAGTTTTGACCTGCTCCATTTCTGACCTGGGCCGGTTCACCCCTCTTTAGGCAACCTGGTGGTCCCCCGCTCCAGGGAGGTCACCATATTGATGCCAAACTTAGTGTGAACACCCAGTTGGCATAGCGTGCTACAGCCCAGAACTCCTGGGCTCAAGCAATCCTCCAGCCTCAGCCTCCCAAGTAGCTGGGACTATAGGCACGCGCCACAGCGCCCAGCTAAACTCTTCTTTCAAAGATAGTTGTGTCTGTATCTGTCACCTTACCATACCTGATTAAAACGATTCCCAGGTACAAATCTTGAAGCACACCCTGGATTCAGGAGAGCCTGGCAGTTCAGCTCTCTGAAAGGGGTCACACCAGGGTCTCTAGAACACCTGGTCTACGGAATGCTAGAAGTGGCATGAAAAAAGGATTCTGTGGTCAAATCAATTTAGAAAATGTAGGTTAAATGCAATAAAACAGATTATTTTTAAAACTTCCCATATCTTTAATAAATAAATATGCTCCAAGAAGAGAGCTGTAGTACAAAAATGTTTTCCAAACTTATTTGACAATGGAATCCTCTCTTCTCCAAGGGGCCAGTGCCTTGGGAACCCCACAGTTCGGAATGCTGATCTAAATACTTTTCAATGTAAGCTCAAGGCATCCCACAGAGCTATTCAAAGGCATAATGGGTGCCCTGCCCCCAGAGAAGAGCAAACAGAGGCACACTGACCCCTTGGCACGGATACTGGGCAGGCTCTTGGGTATTGGTCGCTGGTGGGGAATGAGCTTGATAATCTTTTCAAAAGGTCTCCTACAGCTGCAAGATTGGATGAAACTCCAGTGCTCACTTGAGGGGCTCCACATAGAGAAGATAGGCCTTGGAAGCCTCTCTGGGCATGGAGTAGAGGTGTTAGCTGACAGCTTGAGGAGGCCTCATGGCATTAGTGATGTTAGGCAGATGTATTAGTTAGAGACAAATGCGCAAGCTGAGGTCTTGAGAGGAGAAATTATGTGCCAAGGCCACTCAGTGAGCTAATAGCAGAGTGGGCATGAAAACTGGGTGGCCTTGGGCTCTGCTTCTCACCTGAGAAAGTGAGTGGGAACTGCAGCTTTATGACGGCAATGTCATTGTCTTTGGGATACATGGGGTTGAATTCAATGATGATAATCTTGGCCACATCCAGGGATGGGAAGTTGCCCAGTTTGTCTGAGCCGGCCCGCACCTTCCAGTTGAACACATCGGTATGTTTCCTGGGGGCAGAGATAGCTGGGTTCAGGCTGGATGCAGGTCTGAGGAGGCTTTGCCAAAGGCTGGGTCCCCAGGGCCCTGGGGACCGGGGCGCTGGGTGTCACTGCCTCGGGAGGGAAAGATGATGGTGGGGCAGGGATGGTGGAGAAGGAGCAGTCTTTCAGCACTTATAAGAAGCCAGATTCAAAAAGGGGAGTTGACCTTTTTCCTCAGTGAAACCTGCCTGAGGACACTTCAAGGAGGGCTCAGGAAGGGGCTCTTCCAATGCCTGAGCAGGGCCATGGCCAATGTCCATTATTCATGGGGTCCTGGCGCTCTCTCCACCAATCTTTTCCAACGTGTTACCCATGCTGTCACCTACATTACATGCTTGTCTTTTTCCCAATGCCAGGCACAGCTTAGTGTGCAGGGATGTTTTTCCAGCAAAGAATTTATAGCTCTCCCCAGAATCTCAAAAAAAAAAAAAAAAAAAAAGTTGAGAAACGCTAAGAAATGCTAACCTAGGCTGCAAGTGCCTTGAAGACAGCGGTAGAGTCTAATGCACTTGGGTGCGTCATCTGATGCTTGGTACCTGGTAGGTGCTCATCAGATATTGAGTGAATGATTGAATAAAAGTGAAGGGGGGCTGGATGCAGTGGCTCATACCTGTAATACCAGCATTTTGGGAGGTTGAGGTGGGCAGATCACTTGAGGTCAGGAGTTCGAGGTCAGCCTGGCCAACATGGTGAAACCCTGTCTCTATGAAAAATACCAAAATTAGCCGGGTGTGGTGGCACATGCCTTTAGTCCCAGCTATCTGGGAGGCTGAGGCAGGAGAATTGCTTGAACACGGGAGGCGGAGGTTGCAGTGAGCCAAGATGTTGCCACTGCACTCCAGCCTAGGTGACAGAGCAAGACTCTGTCTAAAAAAAAAAAACAAAAAAACAGAAGGGAGTGGTCCTTCCCAGAGATATGGCCAGGCCTCTCTGTGGACTGAAAAGGAATTTACGCTTTTAAATTTTTTTTAAGTTTCTGATCTAATGAGAAAGTGGCAGTCACTCTAGGCCCTGGAACAACTTCCTGGGAACAAGCTAAAGAACGGTGAGTTCTTGGAACTTCAGGAAGGTGGGAAAAGCTTTTGTGGCTTGAATGACATGCAGATGGGGTGAGGACTCTGGGTCTCTTATGGCGTCCCACTGGGAAGAGGCCATGCTTGGTGACCAGCACCCTCTGCTCAGACCACCCAAATGCCTAACAGAGGGCATCACGGCCATTGTTTCCCTGGGGCCGCCACACCCTGGCAAACGTCTCTAGTGGGAGAATGAAGAGAAGGAGGGTGTCAGGAGACAGGGCCCCAGGGTCTCTGGCCCCTGACTGGCCTTGGTTCCCTGAGACCTCCTTATAGCTGGGGCCTTACCTGAAGCAGTGGGCTGCCGTGAGGACCCACTGGGGGTCCAGGATGCTCCCTCCGCAGACGTGCTGTTTGTCGTACTGGATGCTGACCTGCCAAGGCCAAGAATCCACAGAGGCCTCCTCCCCACCCACCACGCGGGGGGTCTTCAGGCTTTCCCCACAGGCTGGATGCAGGCAGAGGCAGGGAGGAGGCAGGATGTCAGGCTCTTGGGGATGAGGCTGCCTCCCCTTAGCACCCGACATCTGCCCTGAGCAGGGTCCTTATGGATGGGGCCAGAGTGGGGAGAAGACCAGGCCAATTTGAGTTATTCATGGGGAGATATCGAGTGTCCCAGGCCACAGACTTTCCCCAAACCTCCCTCTCCATCTTTTTTTTTTTTGGTTCAGGATGTGTTTAGGAGTTTGGACTATGAACACAGGTGTGTCTGTTGTGCTGGGAATTAGTGACCTTCACAAGTGATGCAGAATTACAAAAGCCCTGCCCAGGTGGCGGGTCCCCCAGCCACGCCCACTGACTAACAGTAAACAGTCACCCACAAGCTGTTTTGTGACTCGGGAGTGGACTGTCCCATCTAAAACTCCCCCTTCTCCAAGTCTGTTCCCCTTGCCAGGGGAGTCTCGCAGTCTGATATTCTGTCTTCCCACTGACCTGGCTTTCACACCCCCACCACCCCCAGAACTCCTGTAAAGCCCTCAGGTCCCACCTGTCCACCCATGCTCTGCCTCTTCAGTTCTTCTGGCAACTGCCACCACAGTGGTCATTCTAAGAGGGAAAGGCTGCTTCCCTTTCCTATGTGTCAGGCGCTGTGCCAGGCTGGTGCTTTTCAAACACCATCTCACTTCAAACACTGCTTTCTCATGCCACCTTGACCACTCCCCGAAGCCCTTCAGGACCTCCCTTGAGGCAAAGTAGAGTTTCCACTCCTGGCAGTCTCCTGCTGTTTCATATAAAGTCTCTGTCTAGCCAAATTGATTTGCTTGTAGTTCTCTAAAAAGTCATTCTGTTTTTGATCCGAAAAGATGCCGTTCCCTGAAATGCTGTCTCCTCTCCTACTTCTCTAAATCAGGTGTCCCCAGCCCCCAGACCTCAAACCAGCACTGGTCCATGGCCTGTTAGGAACCTGGCTGCACATCAGGAGGTGAGCTGCAAGGGCAAATGAGCAGCACCTGAGCTTCGCCTCCTGCCAGATCAGAGGCGGCATTAGATTCTTTTAGGAGCACGAACCCTATTGTGAACTGCACATGTGAGGGATCTATGCTGTGTACTCCTTAATGAGAATCTAGGCTGGGTGCGGCAGCTCATGCCTGTAACCCCAGCACTTTGGGAGGCTCAGGCTGGCAGATTACCTAAGGTCAGGAGTTCGAGACCAGCCTGGCCAACATGGTGAAACCCTGTCTCTACTAAAAATACCAAAATTAGCTGAGCGTGGTGGCGGGCGCCTGTAATCCCAGCTATTTGGGAGGCTGAGGCAGGAGAATCTCTTGAACTCAGGAGGTGGAGGTTGCAGTAAGGTAAGATCGTGACACTGCACTCTAGGCTGGGTGATAAGCTCTGCCTCGAAAAAAAAAAAAAGAGAGAGAGAGAATCTAATGCTCTCTATTTCCCTCTTGGTTTGTGGAAAAATTGTCTTTCATGCAAATGGTCCCTTGTGCCAAAAAGGTTGGGGACCACTGAATTCTAAATCATTCATTAATCTAACCAATTTTTGTCGAGTGTCCTCCGTCTTTGGGCAGGGCTGGGTGTTGGGAGAGAGTGGTGGGCAGGACAGACAGACATGGGTTTTCCCTCCTTGAGCCTACAGATACATTTTTCAGTGTTCAGCCTGGGCCCTCAGCTCCTGGGAATTTCCCTTTCTGTGGAATTCCCACAGGCTGTCCCAGGTGTTGGCCACCCTTTCAGTGTGGTTGTGCTTAGGTCTTGTCTTCTTGGCAAGACAGAGACCCCTCAAGGTAGGACCTGCCACTTACACTCCTTCATGCCTTGAGGGCTACTCAGTGCAGAACCTCAGATGGTGTGACTATCCATTCATTCATTCATTCATTGACCAGCCACCACGTGTCAGATCCCACACACTAGGTATGGTGGGATGGCGGTGGTGGGGTACACGATAATGAATTAAACTCTCAACATCCTACAGGGAAGTGTATACACTCCTAAACCGCAGAGGCAGTGTTGTGACCTTCTTCTTCTCTTAGGCGTTCTAATTTCTGGTTATCCTGCGAGGCCCGTCTCAGTTCTCCATGAAGCTGGTAGGATGAGTTGGACCACACTGCTTCATTTCTTTTCTGATCTCCTCTCTTAGAGCTAGAAGGGTCCCTAGAAATCCTGGATGGGTTGTTAGACTAAATGACTTCTTGGGAAAATGAACTTCAGGGAGGTCAGGTGAATGACTCGAGGCACACTGGAAGTGAGTGGGTCTTCCGGCCCTCTTCCAGCTCTCTCTGCAGCACGTCAACTGTGACTGCTACTCAGTTTCGCATTTTCCGTGTGTTGTCTTGCGTCTCTCTCTTACTTAGTCATAAGCTACCAAGGATGGTGGCCAGTTATTTCACTCATCTGGTATTTTCTACTTCTAGCCAGCAACTGACAGAGTGAGACACATTCTAACTGTTCAATAAATATTTGTTCAAATAATAAATGTGGGTAATCTGATCTTGGATACCTGAGTTGATTGTGACAAAGAAGGCTATGTGGGCCCTGACCGTGGGTGGGAGACAGCAGGGGCCCCATCCTGCCCTTTTCAGTCTTCCTAATGCCCTCTCCCAGGTCTCCACTTAGGTTGTGGAGCCATGCACAGATGGTAGAAGGGAGTTCTTCATATCACAACCAGAGGGAGCATTGACCTGCAAGGCCAAGGGCTATAGACCCAAGCAGATGAAACTTGGATTCCCAGAAATTTAGGAGTGAAGATGAAGGTCTTCCTGCTTGCTCATCGCTGGCCCGGGCCCCAAACCCTGAGAGATGGGGGGTACTCACCAAGGCAGTACAGGGAGACCAGGGAGCCTGAGAGACAGGGCCTGGAAGACAGACACAGTGCTCTGTGATTTAAGCGTCTTCCTCAGCTGGGAGGCAGGGACTCAGGCCTCCTGGTGCTGTTAATTCAAGTCCCCCCCAATACCTGGAGAATCTAGAAGCTGCACAGTATAGAATACCTGGAGACTGCATTGACATCATTGCATTTCCTGCATTGACATTTCCATTTGATTGGATTCAACACCCCCACGGCTGAGTACCCACTGTGCGCTGGGCCCTGCCTGCTTCAAAGCCCAGCCTGGGATCCTGCGACCCAAGAGAGAAGAGGGCAGAGCCTGGAACAGAGTCTACAGCACCGCAGGCTTTCCAAATGGAAGAATGGGATTTTGATGGAATTTTAGGCAAAGGATCATTCTGCTACCAACCCTGTCCTTTTCAAGATTTACTTTCGGTGAATAAGCAGCCCTCAGCAACATCCCTGAATGCTAAGAAGCCAGCCTCCTCTCTGAGCAGCAGTGTGACAGATTTCATCCGGATGCTGTGCTCTAATGCAGGGTGGCAAGGCTCAGGAAGAGGCCACCTACAAGGGCCAGGGAGTCTCTTCACTGGAGCCTCAAGAAGGCGGGGAACTCTGGCTGGGTAAGTGTTAGGGAAGGACAAAATGACGTTGGAATCTTGCCTATTGGGCAATTTATTAGAAAACCTGCAGCAGTAGCAAAAACTATTTACTATCCAGATTGATGGAAAGGTCACGTTATCCATCCCTCTGACTTCGAGTAGGACAGCACACTTTGTCCAGCTGTCCATTGTGTTAAAAATACGTCAACACAGAAAACCTCTCCAAAATGTGAGTCTGTAGCTCTTGGCATTGAGTGATCTGTCTGGCTGGGAGTTCCTCCTGATGTCTGCCTTACACTCCCCTGGCCACTTGGCGTTCCAGGTAAGCTGGTTGCAGCCTGAAGAGCAGCGTCCGTGTGTGGGCCTTCTGTAGGCCAGAAGGAGGCCCCTCACTTACCCACTTGAGTTCCGCACGTGAAGCTCCTGGCTGTTTTCTGTTATTTCAACAACATCCAGATGCTGGTCTGGGCCAATCTCCACAGCTCTGAAAGTGGGTTTGCTGCTCACATCAAGAGGGAGAGAGAGTTGTGAGCTGGGGCAGGGGGTTGGAACAAGATAGTAGAGTTGGCCCCCACTCTCAGGAGACAAGAGTGGCAGAGAATGCCTGGTGGGGAGTGGCAGGGGAGCAGAGGTAGTTTTAGTCAGTGAAGATGGGGCCTGCTTTGCTATACAATAAAGAACATACCCTTGGCATCCCCCGACTCAACCCTTGGTGCAGTGCTGATGTGGCTTGCTTTCTTGGATGGGGACTCCAAATCCAGAACCCAGAGCCCTGGAGAAACGTTAGGGGGTCTCCTTTCCAAACTCCCAGTTTTGTCCCTATTTCAAATATCCCAGCAATGTCTTCTGGTTCATAGCAGGGAAACAAAGAGGCATAGGGGCCCAGGATAGCTCCCTTCTCACCTGGGAGGGAGTTGGAATGTGGATATTTGGTTCTCCAAACAAGGCATCTAGTCTGACTTTGATGGTGAGGGTATGTTTTTGGCCCCCTTTGAGATATTTAATAGAACAGGACTGGATCTGTCTTCATGTGAATCCAGACAAACATTTCTCTCAATTGGACCACCCTCCCTCTTTCTCTCTGCTAATCCATGCTTGCCTGCTTTCAAACCTTGGGTTGAAGTTTTTCCTCCTCCAGGAAGCCTTCCCTGATTAATTTCATCTCTCTGATTGTTCATTTACTACATTTGCCTCTTCTAAATCTCTTCCTTCCGTCCCCAACCATGCTAGTAATGCTAGTAGAAGCTCTCCATGGAGGGCTGGGTCAATAAGTGGTACTGGAGGATTGGTACGTTCTCAGGCAGGAATGCTGGAACTTCCTGGGAGGACCCAAGTCTTGGACCTGGGATGACTAGAGTCAGTTTTAAGTATCCTCATAATCTAGGTTCTGTCTCTGGCTCTGGCACTAGTTTGATGTGTGGCCTTGGGCAGGTTGCATTCTTTTCCTGGGTCTCTCCAAGCCTCAGTTTCCCCCTCTCTAAAAAGATGGATGGGGCTGGGCATGGTGGCTCATGCCTGCAATCCCAGCACTTTGGGAGGCTGAGGTGGGTGGATCACCTGAGGTCGGGACTTCAAGACTGCCCTGGCCAACACGGTGAAACCCTGTCTCCACAAAAATATAAAAATTAGCCAGACATAATGGCAGGTGCCTGTGATCCCAGCTACTCGGGAGGCTGAAGTGAGAGAATCGCTTGAACCTGGGAGGTGGGAGTTGTAGTGATCTGAGATTGCCCAATTGCACTGCAGCCTGGGTGACAGAGTGAGACTCTGTCAAAAAAAAAAAAAAAAATGCATGGACCAGGAGAAGGGCCTCCAATCCAGAGGGAGGAAAGAGAGTAGAGAAATCTGAGACCTAGAAGGAGGGAATATGATGGAAATGGACATTCCCAGGAAATGGGAATTTACTTCTGTTCACCAATTCCGTCCCAATGAATGATTCTGATGAACTTTGATTTTGTAAAGCACGAGAGTCAGGTGGTTTGGTGCCTTAGTGCGCACCAAAAGGACAGAAATTCTAGGAGCCTGTCACCTTAAGAACCCCTGGAGACAACCGGGTTTCATAATCAAGCCTCAGCCTGCTGTGCTAGGTATGGGGCTGACGCAGCAGTTGACGGGACTACAGCGGGGAGGAGGGGCTGGCCTCAGCAAGGCTGGGTTCCCGGCTGCCGGAAGAGGACAGAATAGCAGGTTGAGGCCTAACTTTCTCACTCTCCTTGAAATGAAGGTGCTGGGGTATGCTTTCTAGAGGGAACTGGGAGTTGCACCCCATGGAGAGTAGAGAGGAGCAGAAGCCTGATGAGCAGAGAAGAGAGAGGCAAAGAATTCTGATGAATTTGTAATGGCTGCCTGGAACATTTACTGAAAAAGGACTTTGAGACTGCATTAGGGATCCATGGGAGAGAGTTCTGTGATTTCTGTGATTGATTGGTGATGTCTGCCTGGTAGAGGTGTTTTTTTTTTTTGGCCTAGTCTCTGGGTCCAGTCTCTTAGAATCCTAAAGAAGTTTGAAGCTTGCCAGAGATAGGTTATCTCACTCTGCACTGAATGCATGGGTTCGGCATGGGAATAAAGAATTACCCGGTCTACAAACAGAAACACTATGAGAACTCCTAATGCACAAAAATTAGCGGTCTTGGGCTCAAATTCTAGCCCCCTATCTCCCAGCCACTACCCTAGCAAGTTACTTACTTTCTTTGGGTCTATTTATGAAATAGATATAATAACTGTCTTTTTGGTTTCTGCCAAAATCAAATGAATATAAATATAAAAAATGCAAATTACTCTTATTATAATCTTACACCTTTTCATCCACTCCAGATTTGGAACTGCTTTTGGAATTTGCAGAGAGATCTGGGATTGCTGAAGATAGGGCCCCACTGAAACTAGACTCACTTAAGCTAAATCTTAACCAACGAAACTTTGAATAAGTTAATTAGGGTTTTGTATTACTGGGCACAGTCAGGACAAAGGAGTGAAGGTTGAGGGGTAAAGGAAAGGCGAGGACTGCACAGAAGCTAGAAGTGTGTGTGTGTGTATGTTGGAGGGCAGCACACATTCTTTCGTTGGCTTTCCATAACCATCCTATGAGGTTGGCATTACTTCCCCCAATTCACTCTTGAGGAACCTGAGGCTTAGGAAATTTAACTTCATGTTGCTTATAAGTGAAATGCTGGGATTCAAAAGTAATTCTGCCTGGCTCCAATGCCTGTATTTTTTAGGAAAGAGAGAAGAAGGGAGGAAGGAAAGGAGGCAGAGGAGGAAAGAAGAGGGAGGGAAAAAGGAGAGAGACCCAGGTTGTTTACCTGCTGTAGCCCATCTGCCTACAGGCTGTCTCGGCCAGAGCTTCTGTGAAGTTGTCAAAACAGGCAGAGAACCAGTTCCCTGTGGCCGGGTCCAGCACCTGCAGGGTGGATCGGTCCTTGGAGAGGCGGACTGGGAGGAAAGGAACCTGGGTTAGATGGAAGGGGGGCATCTATCTGGCCCATCCCCCTCAGAATTCATCATGAGACCAGCCCAGCTCCCCCAACCTAGAACTGGGGGTACTACAGAGCCCCAGCGCTTTCAACAAGGGAATTTCCTCCATTTGACTTTGTCTATTTGGGCCTCATTTTGACAGTAGCTAGCATGACCGGATGTCCTGGGGTCAGTCTCCATTTTGACCTGTTGCCCTGTTTTAACAGTGCCCCCTTTTGCTCTTACAGATATCAGTTTTGATGGTGAATTATGTGGTCACTTTACCCAGTGACCATATACAACTTGTTTAAATTGTATGGACCACATACCCATCCATGGTCCATACAACTTGCCCAGCCTCAGGAAACTTGTCAGAGAGGGACCTAGGTCCTTCTCCAGGTAAGGTCAGACTGGGAGGTTGAGTGAGAAGTCCTATTGGCAGTAGGATGACAGGTGCTCGTGGGCATTTGACTTCTGATAAAGAAAGGGCAAATGCACAGGAAGTCACTCAGCCCTGTCCTCAGAGGCCCCATCGCCCATCTCCTAGCTAACTTTTTTTTTCTTCAGAGCCCAAGCACCAGGGGGATGAAGGTAGAAGAGCCCAGTCCAAGGGAGAACATGGGTTTTATGCTCAAAACATCTCCTATTCATTGGGAGGACCTGGCTCAGTCCCGTCACATAGCGTATCTCAACAAACACTAGTGAATAGAAGGACCAATAGCTGGAGAAGGCTGAGTAGTCTCTTTTCTAGTCTCCTGGAAATAACAGATCTCATAGAAAGGAGGAATGCCCCAACGTCACCCAGTCTAGCCCTCTGCCTGCAACTCACCCAGGTGTAGCAGGAATGGAGCAGGCTCAGTTACAATTTTCTGTTTTTTTCTGACTCACAGTTGTTCATCAAATAGTTACTGTTTGCTGCGTGTTAAGTACTGGGATATAAAGGTAGACAAGACATGGTCCTGCTTTCAAGAAACTTATACAGCTGGGTGCAGTGGCTCCTGCCTGTAATCCCAGCACTTTGGGAGGTTGAGGCAGGTGGATCACCTGAGGTCAGGAGTTCGAGACCAGCTGGTCTAATGTGGTGAAACCCTGTCTCTACGAAAAATACAAAAATGAGCCAGGCATGGTGGCAGGCGCCTGTAATCCCAGCTACTTGGGAGGCTGAGGCAGGAGAATCACTTGAACCTGGGAGGCAGAGGTTGCAGTGAGCAGAGACCAAGCGGCTGCACTCCAAGCTGGGCAACAGACCGCTCTGTCTCAAAACAAAACAAAACAAAACAAAAAAGAACCTTATACAACAAGGATGAAAAATGACAAGTAGGTGGCAGATGCTATGCAGTGGGTCATAGGGGCCTGAGCAGACCTCCTGCTGAGCCCACTCCTCTTCCCCCTCAGACCCTGCACTCACCTGCCACTGCAGGCCCTTCGGGGAAGCTCTTGACACAGTGCTCCTCGTCTTCCCCCAAGGGACAGTCCAGTTCCCCGTTACACAGCTGGCTTCTTGGGATGAAGTGGAGGGGCTGCTTACAGAGGAAGTAGTATTTATCCAGAATCAGCTTGACTGGAAGGCAAGTGCAGGGAGGGGCAGAGAAGGCTGAGGGTCAGGCTCGAGCAGGGAGAGGCTGTGTTTTCCTGGAGATAGCGCTTGGCTCACAGACACGCATGTGTGAGTTCCAGGCCCAGTTTTGCTACTTGGTAGCATGTAGACTTGAAGCTTACAGACAAGGAAGCTGGGCCTGTGCCTTAGCTTCCTTGTCTGTAAAGTGGAGATAGTAACACCGACCCTATGCCCACAAGATATCTGAGGAGTCAAGAGAGGTCATGTGTGTGAGGGAAATCGAGAAACAGGCTGGTACCTGCCTCTTACCCTCCCAGTGCTGGCTCAGTATGCTCTGGTAACAGAGGAAGAATCTGGAGTCTGGAGACCCAGTTCTGAGTCCTAGCTCTGCCACTTACTGTGCAATTTTTTTTTTGAGATGGAGTCTTGCTCTGCTGCCCAAGCTGGAGTGCAGTGGCATGATCTTGGCTCACTGCAACCTCCACCTCCCGAGTACCTGGGATTACAGGCACGTGCCACCACACTCGGCTAATTTTTTGTATTTTTAGTAGAGATGGGTTTCACCATGTTTGCCAGGCTGGTCTCGAACTCCTAACCTCAGGTGATTCACCCACCTCAGCTTCCCAAAGTGCTGGGAAGTACATGTACATCCTGCACATGTACCCCAGAACTTAAAATAAAAGTTGAAGGGGCTGGGTGTGGTGGCTCATGCCTATAATCCCAGCACTTTGGGAGGCCGAGGTGGGTGGATCACCTGAGGTCAGGAGTTCGAGACCAGCCTGGCCAAGGTGGTGAAACCCCATCTCTACTAAAAGTACAGAAATTAGCTGGGCATGGTGGCAGGTGCCTATAATCCCAGCTACTCAGTAGCCCGAGGCAGGAGAATTACTTGAACCTGGGAGGCGGAGGTTGCAGTGAGCTAAGATCGCATCATTGCACTCCATCCTGGGCGACAAGAGCGAAACTCTATCTCTAAAAATAAAATAAAATAAAATAAAATAAAATAAAATAAAATAAAAGTTGAAGGAAAAAGTAATTAAAATATATAAATAAAAGTAACTAAAATTAAGAAAAATAAAGAAAGCTCTGTTAAGGGGTTGGTCCTTGGTTTTGTTTTGTTTCTGCTTACTGTCTTTGGATTCTGCCAGCTGCTTTCAAATTCTGTTGCTCTTTTGCCATCTTGGGATGATGGGAATATGTTCAGCATGTTTAACCCTTCAGAGAACTGATACTTTAATGTTTTTTCTGGCAGTGCATGGTAGTTTGCACCTGTAATCCCAGCAGTCTGGAATGCTGAGGCAGGAGGATCGTTTGGGCCCAGGAGTTCAAGATCAATTTGGGCAACATAGTGAGACCCTTTTCTCTACAAAAAAATTAAAAAATTAGCCAGGCATGGTGGCGTGCACCTGTGGTACCAGCTATGTGGGAGGCTGAGTCAGGAGGATTGCTTGAACGCAGAAGTTTGAGGCTACAGTGAGCCATGATCACATGATTATACTCTAGCCTGGGAGACAGCAAGACCTTGTCTCAAACAAACAAACTTCCCTTAGTGAAGACTCACAGCCCAACGCCCTGGCAGGAGGGAACTCCTCCTTCCTCACTGAACTCTCTCTTGACCTGATGCTCCCCTCTCTCGTTCAGCGTCACCCTGGGCTGGTCCTAAGAGTAGTGGCATTAAATCTAACAATGGTCCCTGCTTGTCACTGTGTCAGGAGCTTTCCATATATTTCCTCATGTAATCCTGGTAACAGTCTTGGGAGGGAGGTATCATTATTAACTCACATTACAAATAGGGACATGGAGAACTGAAGGCCAGGCTTTATTTTCCCAGGTTACACAGCACTTCCAGTGTACAGCCAGGGCCCATCTAACTCCCTGGGGGAGCTTGAGATGCCATTTGCTGGCCCTGATGCTCCTGGCTTGAGTGAGGCTGGGGAGGAGGAGGAGCCAGTTCTTTAGAGTTTGATTTATGATAGGGGCCAGGGTAACGTAGAGTCACCCCAGCCTCCTGGGACAAAGCCAGGAGACAGCGTCACCAGTTGAGACTCCAGAAGCCATAAGGTTGAGGGAGTCCAGCCCAGGATGGAGGACTGGGTTACAACCTCTGATTGCAGAATCTGGGGGCCCAGGATGTGGAAGCCTTGTCGAACCTTGTGGGACAGGGAGTGTCCAGCTCTAAATTATGCTTTAGTACCTGCCTGGCTTTCCCTGGATAACTTTGGCCCCCTTTCTCTCCACTGCGGCAGTGTGTATGCTCATGGAAAGCAAGCTCGCTTTAACATTAGCCTGAACAGAACAGGCTGGCAGGTCTGCTGATGTCACTGCAAATCTCCATCCTGTGGACAGCCAAGGTCAAGGAGGAATGGTTTGGGGTTATCTGCATCTCACACCCATCCAGGGCTCCCAGGGCTTTGAGTGGGGTTTATGTTACGATCTGCATTTCTACTACCACAAGATGGAAATAGACCGGTTCAATCAGGGGACCAGGGTCCTGTCCCTGACTGCCACTCCACCTCTCCAAGCCTCAGTGCTTGTGTAGAAAGAGGATCAGAGGCTCCCTCAGTGTCCTCCAACCAGGCAGTTGGCTGCTACTGCTGGAAATGTCACTGCAATGACAAGTGCAGGTTCCTGAAAGGCCAGCTATTCCCTGGCTGCACAGGCCGCTCTGCCCCAGTTAGCAAATGCATGTCCTGGGTCACATTTCATCTGCTGCTGTGTGATGACACATTCTTTTGCAAAACTTGGTTTTTAGCCGGGTCCTTTACATATGTTATCTCATTGGTGCTCATGATATAGCTCTGAGGAAGGAAGGACATTTTACAGGTGAAGAGACTGAGGGTACAAGGTTGTGCAGCAGCAAGTGGCAGAGCCAGGATCCCTGTCCCGGGTGTCCTGATTCCTAGTCTGGTCCCCAGTGCCCTACTCCCTGCTGTGAAAAGTTGTGGTCAGTAACCTGCTATGCTCATGTAGGTAACAAAGGCAAAGACTCCATCGTAGGGTGTGGGAGCCAAAAGGGACCCACATCCCTGCTCCTTCGGTTGAATCTTCTTTATCACAGATAAGCGCCTGAGTCAGAGAGGCCTGTTCAAGACCATACGGGGCCTCAGGCACTGGCCGTGGTGAAGGCTAAGCTGAAGGGTGCTGGGTGCTGGCTGCCTGGGGGGTCTTCCCTGCTGCCTCCTCACAAGCAGAAATGTTCCCTATTCTTCCAGCCTCTGCTCAGAGCCACTCAGCTTGCAATCTGCAGAAGACAGGAAGGAGGAGGCAGAGGGCGTGGTGGCCCTGCAAATTGCCTGCGTGGGTTAGAAACATATGTCACTGTGCTCTCCCTCTAGAAGAAATCACCTGGGATGGAAGCCATCTGGAATAGGTGGGGGCTGAGTTCATCTCCCCTTTCACTCTTAGAAGAAGGCTCTCTTCAAAGCAGGGATTGGATACATGATTTCTTTCTTTCTTTCTTTCTCTCTTCCTTTCTTTTTCCTTTTTTCTCTTTCTCTTTTTTTCCTCCTCAAATTCCTTTTTCTTTTCTTTTTTTTTCTTTTTTAGACAGAGTCTGGCTCTGTTGCCCAGGCTAGAGTGCAATGGTGTCATCTTGGCTCACTTCAACCTCTGCCTCCTGGGTTCAAGCGATTCTCCTGCCTCAGCCTCCCAAAGTGCTGGGATTACAAGCATGAGTCACCGTGCCCGACCTCTGAAATTCCTTTTTATTATACCAACAATTTTTTTTTCTGCAAAGCTTTATGCAGATCACCTGTCCCTGACTGTAGGAGTGGGGCCTGCCACTTACTGAGGGGGTGAAAGACAAGTAGGGCTGCCACTTACTGAAGTGATGTGGGTAGGGGTGGGGCTGCCACTTACTGAGGGGGTGAGGGAGGGGTGGGGTACTGTCACTTATTCAGGGGGTGAGTGCAGGGTTGGGGGGAGTGGGCTCTGTCATTTACTTAGAGGGTGAAAGTCGGGTAGGGGCTGTCACTTACTGAGGACAATCACAATGATGATACTCGCCAGGCTCAGCAGTGCCATGATGATGGGGATCCCCACCTTTCTGAAGGTCTCCATGGGGGTACGGGATTTGCGCAGGGGGTTGACATCTGCAAGGACATGGGAGGCAGAGGGGAAGAGTATGCAGTCAGTACTTGGTGATCCCCCAAGCCAAGATCCCCACTTGCCCTCTGACGGGTGTCAGGAATGCCTTGAGGATAGTTTTGGTTAATGCTGGGGGGTTATTCCTGCAGACTAGGCTTAGCTTCATCAGCACATGATCACCCTGCCTCTTCTCACATATCCAGGCTTACCCATCTTTCACGAGTGCCCCTCAAAGGAGCCTCCAGGTCAGGCCGCCTCCCCCTTGTCTTGCCTGAGCCTGTCCTAGGACATTTCTGGGTTCTGTCTGACCCTCTCCTGCCTGGGAGAGGCCTGAGCCCCTGGGGCATGTACCCATTCACTGTGCTACCATTTATCCTTTCCCTGACCTCCTGACTTAGCTTTTGATTAAACATTAACCTCCAGGTGGGCAAGGGCCTCCAGCACAGTGTGGGCTTAGCAGAGGCTTAATGAATACTTGTGAATGAATGCATTCTCTGTCCCACAAACAGCAAGTCCCCAGCCTGGTCCTTATCTTTAAAGAGATTACTCTGGGGGAAGAGCCAGGTGGAAGATAATACATGTTATAATAGAGACACCTTCAAAGGTAGACTGGGTTGCATTTAAGGTTGCGCTTAAATGCGGGTGGGGAGATAGGCACTGGCCCAGCTCAGGCGGAGGCATGGAGCTGCCTGGTGTGCCTGGGGTACCAGGGAGTAAAGGCAAGTTGGAAGGCAGGATGAGTGAAGGCAGCTGTGGAGACTCTTGAACACCATGTTAAGGAGTCTGGGTTTTATCCTGAAGGCAGTAAGGAGCCACTGAAAGTTTCTGAGCAGTGGAGAGACAGGATTGAATTAATTCTAGAAAGATGAATCTGGCCAGGCATGGTGGCTCACGCCTGTAATCCCAGCACCTTAGGAGGCCGAGGTGGGCAGATCACTTGAGGTCAGGAGTTAGAGACCAGCCTGGCCAACATGGTGAAACCCTGCCTAGACTGAAAAAACAAAAATTAGCTAGGCATGGTGGCACAGGCCTGTAATCCTAGCTACTCGGGAGGCTGAGGAAGGAGAATCGCTTTGAACCCAGGAGGTGGAGGTTGAAGTGAGCTGAGATCGTGCCATTGTACTTCAGCCTGGGTGACAAGAGCAAGACTCTGTCTCAAAAAAAAAAAAAAAAAAAAAAAAGTAAGGTGGATGGATAGTTCATCAGGAAGGAGGTGGATTGGAACAGAGGAGCCTGGGGTTAGGGAGACCAGGTAGGAGCTTATCGCTGTCTAGAACAGAGGCAATAATAATGACATTATCCATTGCACATGGTTATTTCAAGGAGAAGGAACTTGGGAAAGGGAAAACTTAGGTAAAATTAATATCAGTAAGTATCAGAGATACATTCTTTTAGGTCTCCTTGTGGGAAATAAACTGTGGAGGTGCCATGGGGACTTCTCCCCTGGGGGAGCTGGGGCAAGAATTCTGGAAACCCTGGAAAGTAACGGACCAGCTCTCCTGTGCTCACCTTTGCATAGTGGGCTCCCTCTCCTCCTCCCAGTCTTTTCTTCACTGTCACCTTCACAGTGAGGCCTTCCTGGATCTCCCTATTTAAAATGCAGCCTTCCAACCTTTCCTGTCCTCCTTCCTTGCTTTCTTTTCTTACCAAAGCATGTATCACCTCTGACATACGCTATATTTGACATATTTTGTATATTCTCTGTCTCCTCCCACCCCTCCATGAAATGAAGACTAGTTGAAGATATAACTTGCCTGTTTTGTTCACTGCTGAGTCCCTGGTGCCTAGAGCAGTGCTTGGTCCATAGCAATTGCTCAACAAATATATGTCACATGAGCAAATGAATTGTTCTTGGCTCTGTTCTCTTAAGTACATCCCTTCTATTACCTACCTTCTTTTCTTTCTTTCTCCTCTCTCTCCTCTCTCTCTTTCTCTCTTTCTTTCATGGAATCTGCCACCCAGGCTGGAGGGCAGTGGCAGTGGCATGATCTTGGCTCATTGCAACCTCCAACTCCTGGGCTCAAGCCATCCTCTTACCTTAGCCTTCCAAGTAGCTGGGACTATAGGCATGTGCCACCACACCCAGTTAACTTTCGTTATTTTTTGTAGAGATGGGGTTTTGCCATGTTACCCAGACTGGTCTCAGACTCCTGGCACAAGTGATCCATGTGCCTTGATCTCCCAAAGTGCTGGGATTACCGGCGTGAGCCACCATGCCCGGCCCCCTCTACCTTTCTTACAGGTCACATGTTATTCTGCCTTGAATGATGACTAATTACACATCCGTCTCTATTTCTTTCCTCAGCTCTTCAAAAGCAGAGAATGGCATCCTGCCAGAGATTGGCACCCAATAAATGCTAGTATTAATGAATCTGTTGACAAAGAAAAGCTTAGGACACTTTGTGTTTCCACAAAAGAGAGTTTTAACTTCAGACACAGAGGCCAGGCAGTGGAGAAGTGGACTGGAGGTGATATTGCCTATCAACTACGACCTGGCACAAAGTAGCTTATCAGTCCTGTTTGTGGATATGGTTTTTAAAGTTCCAGCAGCCAGTCTTCAGAATTGTCCTCTTTCCTGTGGCCATGGCCATGATGACATTTTGTTCACGAATTCATGCATGATTTATTTATTGAGCACTTATCTCTGGGAACATGAGATCGGTTTGTTTTCTCGGAGAGTGAGTGACCCATTGTCCAGGGCCAGACATTCTCAGGGAGCATCCACTTTCCTCACCAGGAAAGGAAGAGTTTTCATACCTAGTTAAAGTTAACGAAGCCAGTGAGCTATGCACAGCCTCCTTGCCGGCTGTTGCTCCTCCCTCCAGCCTGTCCTGCCCACTGCTGCTAGACAGAGCTTCCTAAAAGCTTGCTTTCATCCTGTCACTTCCCACTCAAGAGCCTACGAGAGACTTCCACATCTGGCTTACATCTTTCAAAGCCAGTGTAATTTGGCCTCTCTCTCTGAGCCACATGGAATTCCACTGCTAGTCCTCACCAACCCCCAGTTCTGCATAGGCTTGATCAATCCCCTGTCCTTGAGAAAATTCAGCTTGCCTCCTGGTTTGAGAGTTTTCAGGCTTGCTCAGGTGGTGGAGCATTTGGCGCCCTGGTGTTCTTTGGGGACACCGTGGCCTTACTCTTCCATTAAATTCCAAAGTATAAACTAGGCACCATTTTAGTTGCTAAAGATTACTTCGTTTGTGGTCATTATTAACTCATGACCCAGAACTGGGAAATAAATAACCGGCCAAAGTAAGCAGGATTGGCCATTTTCTTATTGATCTGTTCATATTAACGTGTTTCTTGCTCATTTGTTTTGCTGATCCAGGAGGCTATCAGGAGTAGATATTAATGGTTTAAGAAAATGTAATGGAAGAAAAATATCTCCTTAAATTTGGGATAGTTCTATTTATTTATTTATTTAAAAATAAAGACGGGGTTTCACCATATTGGTCAGGCTGGTCTTGAACTCCCGACCTCAGGTGATCCACTCGTCTTGTCCTCCAAAGTGCTTGGATTACAGGTGTGAGCCACCACGCCCTGCCTCGTTCTATTTATTAACTTATTTTTCCTCCCCTGGAAATCAGGCAGGCACTGCCATTTTTCATGAAAATGCCTCTGGCCAGCTTGTTCCTTGGCAGCATGGTGTGATTACGAACTCCATGAGAACAGAGACTTTGGCTGTCAATTGCTGTGATCGCCCAGCGTCCAGCCCAGGGCCTGGCACATGGCAGGTACTTACAGTTTTACTAAAAGGGTAAGAGTAATTGAATGAATGAATTGGAGAATCATTGCTTTGGGGATTTTAGGTTTGTTGGTCCTGTTTCCCCAGAGACCAGACTTCCTCCTTCTAGAATGAATCCTGGAATGTTTGCTGAATGATGGATGGATGGGTGGCTGGATGTCACCCATGACACTTAGTACTTTGGTAAGTGGTGAGGGCCAGGCAAGAGTGGCTTAGGATCGAGTTGGTAACTGAAACTCAGAGGCTAAGGTGGACAAACGAAGGCCGGACCTGAACGTACTTACCGAGGCTGTTCAGAGGTTGATCACTGCCAGGATCCTGTAATTGAAGGAAAAACAGTCAGTGAGTTGAGGGGGGAACCTCTCAGGCTGGGGGAGGTTCTTGGGTCTTGTCTGCATTCCCTTCTCCCTGAGTCTAAGTTGGTGGTCTCTGTGTTATCCAAATAGGTGGTTCGATAGGAAACATTCAGTCATGCACCTATTTGATCTGTTTCAATCAGTTTACTAATTGTAGCAACTGGTTAGCAATTGTAGAAGCAACTGGTTGCCAGTTTGTTGTGTAAATTGCTGAATTCCTCAAGATGATTCTGCTCCACTGTCTGTTTTTGTCAATAATTTGTCTATTTTTTACTGTGTTTCTGTAAAATATAGTAATACTGTATTTCTGTAAAAACTTGAATAGACGTTTTACAAAAGGGAATGCCCAACTGGCCAATCAGTACCAAAAAATGCTTAATATCATTACGTAACAGGCAAATGCAAATTCAAACCACGATAAAATATCTCTACATAAACACTAAATGGCTAAAATTAAAAAGACTTACAATTCTGTGTTGAGAATGTGGGGCAACAAGAGCTCTCAGACCTTGTTGGTGGGAGTGTAAATTGGTACAAATACTTTGGAAAATGGTTTGGCTGAATTCACTAATGCCAAATGTACAACTATTTTATAATTCTATGATTCTATGACCCAGCAGTTCTGCTCCAGGGTATAGCCAAATGAGTACAAATGTCTAGCCAAAAAAAAAAAAAAAAAAACCAAAACACAAAAAAACCCTATACATGAAAAATTATAGTTGCTTCATTCATAATAGCTAAACATTGGGAAAACTCAAATGTCAGTTACTGGTAGAATAGATACAATAGAATATAATTCAGCAATAGACAAGAATAAACTAGTGCTAAAGGCAATGACATGGTTGAGTTCCACAGACACAATGATGAAGGAAAGAAACTAGTCACAAAAAGTACGATTCCATTTATATAAAGTTTAAAAGGCAAAGTTAATCTATAGTGCTAGAAGTCAGAATAGTAGCTATCATTGGGGAGGGGGCAGTTAGTGATTGGAAGGAGCACAGTGGAGTCTTCTGGAACATTGGAAAACTTCTGGTTCTTGTTCTCGGCATTGGTTACATGAGTGTTTACATGTGCAAATGTTCACTGGGTGGTAGAGTTTAGACCTGAGTGCCTTACTACATATATGCTATCAACACTATGATATTTCTGAGAGTGGTGGTCTTAGGTGGTCTTAGATGGTGGTCTTAGGCCACCATCGACACAGGTACACAAATACATGCAAAGGCATTTCTACTTACTCACACCACTTCATGTGTGCACTTGTGATATCCTGCTTTTTGCCAGCTAAAACGAACTCTCCTTTCCCTGACTAAAAGTTGTTCAGGTTTTATGTTAGCCTTTTTGAGCTGAACAGACTCCATCTTGGCTTCTGCATTTTAGTAACCTTCTCCCCATCGAGTATGTAACTATAGTATAAAGCAAGGTCAGACTGATTCTGGGCACCCAGAAATGCCTTTGTTGATAAGAGGCCGAGTAAAGTGGTATCAGCAGAGCCTGAAAATGCAGCTGCAGTGAGAACCCAGAGCCTGCCTTATCTATAAGTTGTATGTCTTTCACGACAGCTGTACTCCTCACACCTGGCACTGCTTTATTTCTTATGTATCAGTTTTTCTTTTTGACTCTTTGCTTACTCTGCCTTTGTGAAAACTTTGTTTCAGCTAGGTTCTCCCTTTCCTGTTAGAACTAGTGTATAAAAGACCACCTAACTTCTTCATCGGGGCCGAGAGAATTGGACGTTAGCCACTCTCGGTCGCCAGCTTAATAAAGGACTTATAATTCATTCTCAGAGTGTGGCGCATTCCTTGACTCGCTCGGGTACAACACACTCAGCAACACACAGCCATACAGAGTCACCTGCAGGAGCCTCTGACACAAAGGCTTGCATACAAAGTACATGCACATCCTTTCTGCCAGGCAAAGGTTAAAGGGAGGGTGCTGTCCAGGTTCACGCCCTCTGATCCCTCCCCTCACTCTCTCAGGCCTCCCAGAAAGCTTCCTTCTCTTTCTTCATTTTCCAGGTCTGGTCTGGTTTTGGACTCCTGGGCTAGCTGAAAGCAGCTGCCCTGCTTGTGGTCTGGGTCTCCACCCAGGGTCTTGCCTGCCCCATGGTGCTGAGGTCATGACCCACCTTGGTGGTAGTTGGAGGAGTGACAGGACCTTGTACATTTCCGGCTGGAGATTTTTTTCTGTTCCTCTTGGGAGTGAGAGGGCCTCTTTTAATCCCTGGGTGGGTGACCCAGATTACATATGGAGGGAGGGTCCCCAGGTGTTGCCTGCTCCATGGCTAAACATAATGGACACAGCAATTGGGAGAAGCTCCTTCTTTTCCTCTTGAACTTGAGCCTGTAGCCTGCTGGAGGAACATGCCCGGCCTTGCCCTTGGGTGCCTCTAGGCCATGGGCGGCCGAGTGGTATAGCACACAGCCAGGCTCTGCAGTCTGCAAGGGCCGAGTCAGAATATAAGCCCTGCCTCCTGTTAACTGTGTGCTTTCAGGCAAGATCCTTCACCTCTCAGATCTCCAGACTTACCCTCTGTAGAGTGGGGACAATAAAACCTGCCTCAAAAGACTACTGCGAGGATTACATGAGTTGTCTGGTGGGAAATGCTGGGCTCTCACATGGGGACTTCCTTTCATCTGCCCTCCCTTCGAAACCGCCTTTGCAAAATGATGACTGAGACAGTGAAAGAGGTCTAACTCAACCAACTCCATCTTGCTTCTAACCTCCAAGCTGTCTTCGTTCATTCCTGGGCTCAGGCTGAACTAACTTGGAGAGAAACTTAGTTTATTGTTTAAACAAAGTCGGTAACAGCCCTTTCCCAAAGCAGACCTCCTTCTGGCCTGGGGACTAGACTACAACATTAGCCACAGGATTAGGAATGATGGTTTAGGAGTCATGCAGCTGGAGGCTACAAGATTCTGACCCTCCCCAAACTGCTCCTAAGATCGGTGCTTGAGTTATTTTGCAGACCCTGCACTTGATGGATCAGCTAGCACCACCCAGATCAATAAACTGGCTCATCCGATCTTGTGGCCCCCGACCCAGGAACTGACTCAGTGCAAGAAGATATCTCCAACTCCCTGTGATTTCATTCCTGACCAATCAGGACTCCCGGCTCACTGGCTTCCCCCGACCCACCAAGTTAACCTTAAAAACTCTGCTCCCTGAATGCTCGGGGAGACTGATTTGAGTCATAATGAAACTCCAGTCTCCTGCACAGCTGGCTCTGTGTGAATTACTCTTTCTCTATTGCAAGTCCCCTGTCTTGAGGAATCGGTTCTGTCTCGGCAGTGGGCAAGGTGAACTCCTTGGGTGGTTCCAGCATCCTCTGCACCTCTGCAGTATTTGGTACAGGTGTTTATCACGGTACTTCTCCCATAAGGTGGTCGGTGTCTCCTTTTCTTTTTTCTTTCTTTTTGGTTGCTTTTTAAATTTAACACTTTATTTTTAATTGACACACAATGATTGCATTGGCCACTCTTTTTCATTGCCTTTGTACTCTTGGTGCTTAGCACCAGGCTAGTACCTAGTAAGGACTTAGTAAATGACTGTGAACTGGACTGAACGTTGAGTTCTGCACTGTAGTTCATTCCCAGCCATCTCTCCTCCACCATCACCAGGGCTGGATGGAGGAGACTGTTTCCAGGCTGAAGACAAGACCCAATCGGGCAGCTCTGCATTGTTGTGGCTAGAGTAGAGTTACAATAGTATCAATAGTAATTCACACCCAGCTGGCATGTAACAGTTTACAAAGGCCTTTCATCTAACTCTCATCAAGTCAAGGGTAAAAAGCCTCCATATCAATTGTCTGCTAACCAGGATGGGCAGCATTAAAGAATTAATTGTTAAACTAAACAAAAGCTTGTGAAGCATCTACATTGTACCAGGCACTACTCCAGGAGGATTCAAAGACAGATAAGAAATCATCACAGCCAGATGGGGAAAATAGTGCCCAAACAAGACAGCCGAGGGTCTGTCCCTGAGAAGCTTGCTTCCTGGTGGAGAGGAGGGTTAAGGGAAGGGGAAGACAGGCCATAAACAGATACACCAGAAAAGATCAGAGAGGGGTAGGTGCTATGCAGAGAGAAGACCAGGGTAAGAGGAGACAGAACCTGGATGGAGACTGAGAATGGGAGCTCTAGGAAGGGGCTCAGGATGGTTAGGGAGGATCTTGCTGGTCACCCTAGAGGAGGTGACAAGAAGGAGCCAAGTGGGAAGGACCAAGCGTGAGGGGTTGGGGGAACTGAATAGAGCTGGGCATGGCTGGAGCAAGGCGAGGACATGAGGAGAGAGAAGGTTGGTAGTAAAAAGACGCCATATGTGTTTGAAAGATGCAGGCAATAGGCCTTGCCAAGAGATTAGGTGTTCTTGGGTTTTAGTTACGTAGGTGAGAGGGTGCTTGCTGAGCTGTGGGAGGCTAGAGGAGGGGCTGGTGGAGCAGGGAAGTGGGCCCTTTCCTGTCAATTCGTTCTTTTCCACTGAGTCTACCTGTGCATGCATGCCTGCATTCATTGAGGTAGGTAGGGCAAGTTTCTTTTGCTTACTGTTAATTTGACAAATATTGACTAACACCCTTGATGGACCCGGAATTGTGCTAGAAGCTGAGGCACAAAGGAGGCTTATATTCTACACTTTCTGGGGCCTTGGATTCCTTCTCACTGAACTAAACAGTGGCTAATAGTGTGTGTGTGTGTGTGTGTGAGACAGGGTCTCATTCTGTCATCCAGGCTGGAGTGCAATGTTGTGATTTCAGCTCATTGCAACTTGTGCCTCCTGGGCTCAAGCTCTCCTCCCACCTCAGCCTCCCAAATAGCTGGGACTATTGGTATGCACCACCAAGCCCAGCTATTTTTCATTTTTAATTTTTTTGCAGCAATGAAGTCTGACTGTATTGCCTAGGCTAGTCTTGAAATCCTAGACTCAAATGATCTGCCCACCTCAGCCTCCCAAAGTGCTGGGATTACAGGTGTGAACCACCATACCTGGCCCTTAATATGTTTTCAATTGCTGTTAACTGAGTAGTAGTTGTGGAAAAAAATTCCCCACCTGTTTGAAACCAAAAAAGAGAGAGAAAAAGAATAAACTAAAGCAAAACCATAAGCTAGAATGACAGGGACTATGACTATCTTGTTAACCGTGGCTTCCCTGATGTCTCCTGCAATGTACTGTGCATAATGAGTGTTGAAAAAATATTTGTTGAATGAAAGAATTAATGATTATATCTCAGTTTGAAGACTCTGTCTCAGGTCAGTCTTTATGAAGCTGACTGGTATATTCACACAATGACATATTAGGCTGCAGTCAAAACAAATGAACTATAGGGAAGCAAAATAATATGGTTGGTATTAGAATGTAATACTATGGGAAAAAGTAAGCACAGACTCTTTTCCATAGAGAAGCAAGGGAATGATGAACATGGGGTTTGGGATGAACTTACCTGGGCGGGGAGCTTTTACATAGTCTCTGGTCTATGAAATATGTACAGCCAATATTTGTTGAATTAATAAACACAAGACACTGCCCCTGCCCACCTCAGGACGGGGATGAATACGTGCATGCAGGAGTGGGAATCTCATGGTTAGAGGTAGGTTACTATGAAGTCCTAGCTTTTGTTGGGAATGGTGGGTTTATGGAGGCTTATTACATTGTTAACACCAACTAACTAGCAAGTTACAAATGCGCCCTGCAAGGAACAAGAGTGAAAAAGTCTCATGAAGCAAAGATTCTAGTTCCCTCAATGCTATGCACCCAAGACTCAAGGAGAACATAGAAAAGCCATCACCTGGCTATGCTGAGTGGCTTGAGGAGGTCAAACTCATGTCCTCACCATGTCTGAGTTTTTCCATGAGTGGCTCATTCTTTGGCTTTTCTTGAAGCTCTTTGGTAAACATCTCTGATGCAGAGAGATCAGAGATGATGGACAGATACCCTTCTGGAAGAGAAGCTGCAGAAGGTCACGAATACTGGGGCTGAGGGGCAGGGAGGAGGTAGGTTCATTTTAGTAGGCCTGTGAGTGTTCACTGGGGACCATCAGCGTCAATGACATCCCTGGGCAGGATAGAAATAGGGACTTATGGCCAGCTGCATCTCCTCTGAGCCCAGAAGCAACAATCTTGAGCTAAGGAAAGGAGAGAATGGGGCCAAGAGATGCGGGTACCAGGTAAGAGTCAGAGATCCAGCCAGACCCCATCACCATGATGGGACCCTACCATGACCACAAGATGCAAAGCGGAAACAAGGCAACTTCCTTATTTTCAGATGAGAAAACAGAGGCCAGATAGAATTGTCTTAACCTGGAGTTAATAGAAGGAAGGAGGAAACTGAGACATCACAAAACAACACATGCACTTCCTTCTGCTCTGCTGGAGATGTATTTATTCAGCCCCAGCTCAAACTCAGCTTCTGGCTACAATTGTTATAGCCCAGGCCCAGCCCAGACCAAGCAAAGGCACTGGCCTTTCCCCTTCTGTTTTGGCCACTGGCTGGGCCTGGCCTGTCTGCTCTGTTGATTCAGTCTGCCGCAGAGCTCTGACTCATGGGTCCAGCCCAGCCAGTGTCTGACCTGGGGCTCCTCTGGGAATGAAGCTCCTGCTGTCTGGAGTACAGTGGAAGGGCAAGAATGCCCAGGCCACCAGGGCCCAGGCAGGAGGTGGGGGTGAGGTGGGGAGGCAGAAGGGGTGGGTTTCGATAGCTAGAAAACCTGTCATTGCCTGATCAACTCAGAGAATCTTCTTTTCCTGCTTCTCGGTTTGTTACTGGCAGCAGGAAGTCATTAATCCAAGACACAAATGTGGAGGCAGAACCATTAGTTATCGCAGTTGAATATTATTGTATAATTTACGATGTCCTTCTTTCATAAATGCCGTCCTATATAATCCATGGAACAACCCTGAGAAATTATCCCCATTTTACAGAAGAGGCAGGTGCTATGGCTTCGGAGCAAGTAAGGAACAGATCTAGCTCCTTGGGCCCAGTTTCTGGACTTGACGGACTGCTGGTTTCATTTCCCCACGGTTTCAGGGACTCATCTGAGTAACAGTCATTAGCTGGTGCTGGGTCCTGCTAAATCACTCCTCCTTTGCAATGCAGCCTTGTTGGATACAATCAGCATGCAATCTTCATGCAGAGATTGACCCCAGCATCTCCCCAGCTCTTCCTGGGTCTGAAGGCAGAGTGACTTTGCTCAGTTCTAGGTTCTGCCATATCATCCATGAGTGGGGTCAGGAGACCTCCCTCAAAGAGCATGTTGGGAAAGGGGCCTA
This sequence comes from Cacajao melanocephalus, assembly GCA_963573385.1. NCBI lineage: Eukaryota > Metazoa > Chordata > Mammalia > Primates > Pitheciidae > Cacajao > Cacajao melanocephalus. The sequence goes on along the minus strand of CAUYLG010051592.1, from coordinate 27,927 downwards.
TTGCAGGGCTTGGTTCCTAGGAGGTGCTTTATAGATATTAGCATTCATTCTTCCCTTTCTTCCATTAAGTTTCCACCCTTCTCACTTGCCTCTCCTTCCTTTATTCCTATTCCCCAACCCTACCACTGTTTTAGATTATGGGGAACCTCCCAGTTGGGCTTAGCTCAGCTCCAAAAATTGAATGGATATCTTAGGGCCTGTTTCCTTTTCAGCTCAGAGATGATGAAGTCAGATACGAGGCAGCTCTTGTTTTTCAATGGAGTAAAGATTAAGCAACTGCAGAGAAGCCACCAGCCTGGGGAGTATGAGTTCTCATCTTGCCTTGTCTTCTGACTTGTTGTGTGGCTTTGGGCACACCCTTCAATGTCTCTGAACCTCAAGGTCCCTTTGGGTAATTGGGAACTGTCTTTCAGAGATGGGATGAAAGGGTTAATACCCTCACAATGAAACAGATAAGTCCACCAGGCTAATAAGGAGCGGAAGAAGAGGCAGCAGCTCAAGGAGACCAAAGGCACAGAAAGCTCATCCAGCTCCTGTCTGCCTCCCTTGCCAAGCAGCCTGTCCCTGGGACCTGATTGCTCCCTTCCTCCCTGCAATGCTGACTTGGCATTGCTTGCTCTGAAAGAAGTCCGTAGGGGCAGAGCTGGAATGACTGGAGTGTGGACAAAGGGAGAAAAGTAGGGGCACATAAAAGGGGCTTCCTGACCCTGTTCCTGTCCATGGCAGCGTCAGTTTTCCCTGGAGTCCAAGGCCCTGGCTTCCCATGGTCTCATAGGAAAACCTAGAGCCAGAGATGCTGCTGTTGCTAGGTGATGGGATAAACAGGGCCTTTGAGACTTGGGCAGGTGGCAGCTAGGTGGCTGAGGCCAGTGACAAGCAGTGGGGAAAACCCAAGGGAGGGGGTGGGGAAAGTTCTTTGGGTGAGCCAAGAGACCAAGAGGCGCTCGCAGTCAGCTTGCAGAGTGTGGCCTGGCCGCAATGCTCAGGGAGCAACTCTGAGGGAGCCTCACTCTGTTCTCTGCCCCCGGAACCTGCATCCCTCCCCCAAACCAACTGCAAGCTTCTGTGTCCTCTCTACTTGCAGCTGGAATAGGCAGTTGGATGCCTTTGCTGTGCTGGAAGCAGGGCTCTCTCTCTTGGATGTCTCAGCCATGACAGGTAAGGGGAGGAGAGGGCCGCTGAGGGCTGGAAGATCATGGAGCAGGAGAGCGGGGAGTGAGGTTCCTGACATGAGCCTGACTGTGATGCAGCTCAGAGTGCATGGGAGGTCCTCAGAGATGACTGATTGGGCCTGCTTCCAAGTGTCCTGGGATCTCGCCTGTTACTCTGTCTCCAGGCAGGTCGGCCACCAGCCCAGGCCATATGCAGTTGGGCGTCTAAGCTCTTGCGCGAAGGGCATTTTGGGAGCATCCTCACAAACGCTGCCTTGTGTTAAGCGTTCCTAGAGCAGCACTTTTCTTTTTTTTTTTTTTTTTTTTAGGTCTAACCTCAGCCTCGGTTGCCACATTAGAAGCCATTTTGCCTTGTTCTAAACAACATAGGTGCTGACCTGTTGGCAATTTGAGCCGAGCACCTCAGCCCCCATCCCAGCACATAATGGCTCCAGGGCAGGCCTGGGGCAGAAGGGGTCAGGTAGCCTGCCATTATCCCCTGCCAGCCTGCTGTTCAGCTCCTGTTATTAAAGAATCAGCCTTTGTGTTTGGGTATAGCTCTTAGTTCCAGGTAGGGCTGGGGAGGCAGTGAAGATGTAACTATCCCTGTTTCACAAATGGAGAAACTGAGGCACAGCAGTTATACTCTTTCCCCAGAGACAATGTGCAGGGTAGGACTGAGGTATTTGTACATGCCCATTGGCTGGATTAAACTGAACACTGCCCTGGCTCCCACTGGAGGGCCTTTGCTTCCAGGCGGTGCCGCTGTTTACTGCAGTGCTTCAAATCCCTCTGCGATCCTTCTCTTGGTCCCAGGGGAAGCAGCCCATTCTCTCCCACCTTTCGGAACTCTCAACAATTCTACTGTGCTCAGCTCTCCTTCTGTCCCAGGGTGGTGGGTCCATCTGAGCCCACCTTCCCTTCCTGGAAGGGTCTGATGGGAAGGACAGTGCCACCGTCTTTGCACACCCGAGGACAATGCCTGGACAATAGAGTGGACTCGAGAAGGCCACAGGGGTCCTGCCACACAGTGCTGCCTTCCAGCCTGACAGGGACTCTGACGGGTTTGCTGTTGAGAAGGGCTGATGGATCTTAAAGCTTAGAGGTTCTCTCAACTTTGCAATTCACCTGAACTGAAGAGCTGCCATCCATGACGCAGTCTGAAGTTAATTCAAAAAATTCAAAGACAGAGTTTATACCATCTTTCAAGAATCGTACTCACTTTTGCTTGTCCTGAATTGTCCTTTAAACTTTGATGGGGAGGGAAATGGTAGGGAGGGAAAAGGAACTTTGGTGTTAGAAGATCTGACTCCTCTATCTGCGGAATGACTTTGAGCAAGTCACTCAACAGCTTTGGACGCAGTTTCCTCCCTTGGAATGTGGGTATGATAAAAGCGACTTCACAGGATGATGGGGAGAAAGGTTCGGTAAGGTGCTCCACCTGCTCAGCACGATGCACCTTTTCAAGTCCCTGGGAGCCCCATTTGGTCCTTGCATGATTTTACAGCCTTGCTCATGGTCCCTTAGGTTGGTCTTTGCAGTATGAGGGGTCTCAGCTGCCTCGATCAGAAGGGGGTTGTCCCTTGATCCTGCTCCTCCTGAGCTCTGAGTCAGGCACACTGGCCTGAATCCAGCCATGTAGTCTTAGGCAAGTTAATACATTTTTCTGAGTCTCAGTTTTCTCATCTGTAAAATGGGGAGAATATGACTTACTTCACAGGGTTGTTGGTGAGAATGAATGATGACACATATGCTGTGCCTGGCTTGGTGCCTGAAATACAGAGGAGTTTAGTAAGTGAAAATCAGTGCCCTCTGCCCCAATTACCCTACAGGCATGGGGAGCAGAACTCTACACATGCGCAAGGAGGGTCTACACTGTGGTTCCATACGGGGGCAGGGTTGAGCATTCCTGTTTGTTCTGGAGGCCCCGGGGGTAATCAGCCCTAGTGGGCTGGTGTGGTTGCTGGAGCCGATATCCTGGCACAGGTCTCAGTGGCTCCTAGATCTCATTCCTGTGAAGTCTGAGCTCAGGATCCTATAAATAGGCCTTTAATAGTGCTTCAGTGTCTTCTCTGCATCTCTGACTTTGTAGTTGCATAACCTGAAGTTCCTTTACCACTTTCCTGCCCACTCACAGAACTCTTTGAGGGCTTCATGAAGTTTTTCCTTGCTGAGATTTCATTTGCTAGGAGAGGCCGTGTTTTACTGTGCTCAGAGCACAGGCCATGGAATCCTGCAGCCTGGGTCTGAAACCTATTTGCTCATCGGCCTGAGGCTTTAGGTAAATTATTGAACCATGAAGAGCTTCAATTTCATGTGTGTGTGAAAAAGGGGGAGAGAGAGAAAGAGAGATGTAGTAATCTCCCTCCTAAAAACCCCCAGAAATGCACGGCATATAGCACATTGCGTGGTACATGGTAAGAGTACAGTAATTGTGGGGTTTGTTTGTTTTCAGACAGAGTCTTGCTCTGTCATCCAGGCTGGAGTGCAGTGGCGATCTTGGCTCACTGCAACCTCCGACTCCTGGGTTCAAGCGATTCTCCTGCCTCAGCCTCCCGACTAGCTGAGATTACAGTCGCCTGCCACCACGCCTGGCTGATCTTTTGTATCTTTAGTAGAGACGGGGTTTCACCATGTTGGCCAGGCTGGTCTCAAACTCCTGACCTTGTGATCTGCCTGCTTTGGCCTCCCAAAGTGCTGTGATTAGAGTCTTGAAGCACCATGCCTGGCCAGATTACAATAATTTTTAACTGTAATAATAATAATAACAACAATAATAGTTTACTCATTTAGTAAGGCATCTTTCTGGGTGCTGGAGATCTAGCAGTGAACCAGAGGCAAAGCTCTTTTGCCTATGAAGTGTATCCTATTATTTTTACTAATTATTAATAACAATATTAAAATAGAACCTGGGTAGTTCATGACATAGTAGATACTCATACTCAAAAATCATTTATTGTTAATGGGAAGGAGCTTTATAAAGCGCTTGTCATGTATGTCATAGGAACGGAACAAAGAGCTATTTTTATGATTTCATGGGTCCCGGGGCCTGGTTTCAGCAGGTGACTCTGGAGTAAGTGCATCTGGGGAGAGTGACCAGGGCAGTTAGGGGACTGGAGGTGATGCCATGTGACCTATGTGAACTCTCTCTGAAGAGAGGGTGGAGGACGAAGTTCAGAGAGGAAAGGACCAGTGGTAGCCTGAATGCTTCAGGCGTGTGTGGCCATCTGAGAAAGGCACAAGACAATTCGAGGAGGAATGGGGAAAGTTACAGAAAGTCTTTTCTCCTGGCAAAGGAAAGATTGTTTTCAGCAACGGTAGCTTCTAGAAACAGAAGTGTGGGCAGGATTGTGAAGGTTTCTGAGGCAAACGAGGGCCAGGGTCAGATGAGGGCTCTGAGCACCCCAGGGGATTCTATTGAGCCCCCCAGTGGTGCAGCAGAGGATCAGGGAGGCCGGGCAGAAGTGGCAGTGGGGCTGTGAGCGGGGGAACAGTCCTTTCAAACTTCACAGCTTTCTTTTTCTCTCTGTGTCCTGTATGGGGGTTCTGCATCTGATTTCAGTGGGGCAAAAGGCTCTGAGGCCAAAGTACGTTTGGGGAACCCACTTGCCTAGAAGACCTCTAAGGTTCTTTCCTTAGGGTCTGTAATTCTGAAGAGCTCACTGTCAGTCTGAAATTTCTCTTGTATCCTCCCACAGATAACATTAGGTCTTGATCCACTTATAATATTCTCTCTTTAAATCAATTTTCTAACCTTAATGGTCTCCTGGGTTTTTTTCTCTGAGCAGCATTGGGTATGAAATTTTAGTCTTCTTGAAAGTCTGAGTTAATTATAGCCACTGGGTTTCCCTTTGCCCTTGGCTGAATGACCCTTCCCAAGTCATGAACCTCTTTGAGCCTCAAGTTCCCTCCCCTCCCCTCCCCTTCCCTCTCCTCCTCTTCTTGAGACTGAGTCTCACTCTGTTGCCCGGGCTGGAGTGCAGTGGTGTGATCTCGGCTTACCGCAACCTCTGCCTCCCAGGCTCAAGGAATTCTCGTGCCTCAGTCTCCTGAGTAGCTGGGATTACAGACGTGAGCCACCACCCTCAGCTAATGTTTGTATTTTTAGTAGAGATAGGGTTTCACCATGTTGGCCAGCTGGTCTTGAACTCCTGACCTCAGGTGATCCGCCCACCTCAGCCTCCCAAAGTGTTGGGATTACAGGCATGAGCCACTGTGCCCAGCTGAGCCTCAATTTCTTCATCTCTAGAATGGGGATTACAATGTCTCAGAGAGTTGTATTAGACTGATGGGAGATTTTGGATGTGAAAGTGCTTCTCAAAGCACAACATGCTGCCCTCATTGCATTGGGATAGAGATGCATGCTGCCTCTGTAACTCTAGTGACTTTTACGTGTCTGGATAGGTTCTCCTGGCAGCCTGGCAGGACCCTCCTCTCTGGGGACTGGAGATGTGATTGTGGGTGATGTCAGGGTGGAGATGGGATGAAGGTGAGGTGGCCAACCTTGGCTCTGTAGTTGCCCTCTTCTTGTGGACATCAGTGGGTGGGTGAGTGTCAGGCTCTGCCTGGGATGTGGGAAAGCAGTTTCGCCTGCTCTGGTTCCATCTATGGAGTGCACAGAATTGAAGGTCTAGATTTTGCATATTCTCTGAATCTTCCATGGTATCTTGTCAGTACCTAGCACATAGTAGATGCTCAGGGAACACATGCTGAATGAATGAATGCATACATACAGATTTAGAGGAAAAAACTGAGACAGCTTGTTGGTTGGCTCAATCACATGAGCAGGCGAAGCCCAGCCAGATTGATGTGCAGGATATTTTGTGACAGGAGACATCACTGCCTCCCCTGGACAGGTGTCCACTCCTGGACAGGGGCCATTGTGTCTCTCAACCTCTTCCTCAAGTGTTCCTTTTGTCTGCTACCCTTCGAGAGTTTCTGGTTGCATGGGGATTACACGAGGAAGCTGGAGGATGCTCTGGGAACCATGGGCAGGGGAGGACTGTTGCGGTTTTCCGTCTTGTTTATGAATTTCTCTGCTGCCTACGTGCTGGTTAGTCAGAGCAGCAGGCTGGGAGGTGGAGTTAGACATGTCTCAGGGGGATTGCCACATTGGCTCTGCCCCACTCTTCCCCTTCCCTATCACCAGGGTTTCCAGGCAGGCTCAGACCTGTGCCTCCCTCATGGCCCAGCCGCCTCTGGGATAAAAACACTTCAGTTACCCCTCAGATAGAATCTGGCATGCTTGCCAATTGGACTTGGGGTGAACCTTGTTTTCTGTGTCAGATAAATCAGAAATTGGCTATAGGGGATTATGTCTTTGATCATTTATCTGTCATCCATCAATCCACTCATTCATTCATTCATTGACGTTTACTAAGTGCCTACCCCGTGCCATGGATGGCGTGCCCTGGGCTAGGTTTGCAGCTAAAAACAGAAAAGACACAGACCCTGTCCTCAAGAAGCTCCCGTTCTGGTGGCAGGCAACAGGTTTATAAAAAAAAGTGGCTGATGAATGCCCTTTAGGTTTAGAGGAGTTCACTGTCTCGGGGAATCCTTGCTTGGGAACTTGAAGCGTTTTATTGAGGCTGATGTTTTCACCTGAGCAGGAAGGAAGGCTGCGGGCAGAAGAGGCACCTGGAGGGCTGAGGCCATGGAGATTTTCAGGCCTGAGAGCATTTGTTTCCTGCTGTCCTGGGACGGTTCTGGGGCTTTGGGAAGCTTGTTGGCAGTTCCTGAGCCCTGTTTTTGGTCTGTTTTTCTCATCTCTCCCCCTACCCACTACCCCCCTGAGCTGGTCTCTCCATTTCTTACATTCGACTCCTCACATCTCCTGGGCTTTGGCGTGGGTCTGGGCTAGGGAGGTGGCTGCTGGGTTCTCAGCCACACTAGGGGAGGACTGAGAGGAGAAGAGAGACCTGGGGGCGTGCAGGAGCCCTGATAGTTAATCCTTCTCTAGGTCAGCACCCAGGCACAGAGTTCACCCCCAAGGTCAGGAGGGAAGCACCCTGGGAGATGGACAGGGCCTGGGGATGCAGCTTCCACCTCGGCACGTGCTGCCCCCGTGGCCTGGAGTGCCAGCGCCTTAGCTCCAGCACAGCACGAGACCCTCTTGTCCCTACACTCTCATTCTTTCTTGCTGTTCACATGCAGTTCCCTAAGTCTGGAGCTCCTTCCTGCTTTCTCTGCCTGTAGAGAACCTGCTCATCTTTCAAAGTCCAATGCAAATAGTTTCTCTTCCAGGACAATTTCCTGACGGCCCTAGAGAGAATCTATTACCTTTTCAGCTCCAGGGCTACCTTGAAGTCACTGCTGGTATTATACTTGTCACACTCTGTTTTGAGCATCTGCAGGGTGGAACCTAGGGATTGTGTCCCCACAACCCCCAGCCCCATTTAGAGGCTGCCTAATGACAGGGGCTGATTAAATGGTGGCTGGCGGAGCTTCTTTGGATGGGTGGGTGTCACAGTGACATCAGGCCCTGTCACCCAGGTGGCGGGGGATCCAGGAGAACAGGCAAAGCAAGTGGCCCCTCCTTGCCTGTCTTGCCCTTTAGGGCCTTCCCACTGCCCAGCTCAGTTTACCACCTCAGAGCCTAGGATGGCTCCACTGGGGCTGAGTGGGCTCCTGGACTCTGTGCCCCAGTCAGAGGTGGACTTTGCAGGGCTCCCAGCACCCTACTGCCCATAGGCTGGCTGCTGACTGCCACATTTCTGAGCCCAGCCAGGCCCAGCCAAGCCCAGCCAATCCCCTTGAGTCTGTACCAAGCTGGCACAGAAAAGAGGAGGGGGAGGGAGGACCCCCTTCCTCTAGAGCAGCCGGAAGCGTCGGAGGTTGACCTCAGGTGTCAACGCGCATGTCTGGTGGCTCAGGGTGCATTTGGGTCTCCGGAACAGTAATGAGTCAAGGCCAGAATAGTCAGTTCCAGGGTCCCTGATTTCCTTCCAGGCCTCAGCTACAAAGTAGATAGCGTGGGACACATTTCCTTCAGGGACAGGGCTTAGGCTCTGACTTCTGCCTTGGCCTGAGTCCCTACCCCAGCTCTTATTGGCCATACCCAGCTTCATGGGTTCCAGGGAGAGCCAACCTTAAGATGCATCAGCTGGAAGGACTCTGACTGTGGGGAGGGGGCCGTGGGAGTGGGGAAGGGGTGCTGTGGGGATGGAAGAAGGCAGGGAACTGAAGGGAAAGGAAAGCTGAGCCTAGCCATGGTAGATCCCATCCTCCCCTCAGGGCTGGGAGCTATGGCTGTCCTGGCCTCATGAGAGGAAAATGACAGGGTTATTAAGCACAGGTGTAATGGCTAGCTCTGGGGCTAGAAGCTTCCTTGACCGCACCCTGGAGACTGGCCATGCTGCTGCCTTGCCTTTGGGGCCCCAGGCCTGACCTGACCCCTCCACCACTGTGCCCACCTGCCCTCCCCCACTTCTCTAGCAATGCCTAGCTCCTTTCCTGGGGGCAAAGGGTCCGTGTTGGGTGTGCTATCCAGCTGTCATTTCCTGACATGGACTCCTCTTCAGTCCTAAGTCCTTACATTTGTACAGAGCTTCATGGTTTCCAGAACCTATTGACATGTATTAGCCATGTAATCTCTCTGCTAGCGTGTGTGTGTGTCAGGGGGTGTTGTGGGTTATATCAGTTCCGTGGACAGGGGAGAAGGTGAGTCTCAGGGAGATGAATGCCTCAAGACAGCACAGCTAATGAGGGAGCTGGCCCCAGCCTTCTGATTCTACAGTTAGTGACCTGTCCTAGAAATGATTCCCTTCTCTGTTGCTTCCCCAAGAGGCACCCCAGGTCTCCTCAGTGCCACCCAGAAGCAGCTCACAGCTAGGGAGGCTTCACAGCTGCTCTCCTAGCCTGGGAGCCCCGGGGGATGCAGCGTTTCTGCACACAGGCCAAGTTTTGGGGCACCTCCTTGGATGGGAAAGCAGGAAGCTTGTGCTTTGATCCTGGCTCAAAGGGAAGCCCCTTCCCCTTTTTGGTCATCAGCTACAACAGCACTAGGAATTGTTTTTGCCGGAAGTTTTAGAAGAGTGTCATGGAAAGGGCTCACTTTGGGAATGGGAGACACTCGCTTGAGGGGCCTCTGCAGGTCACGTCTTTCCCCTTGGACAATGGCTTCTCCTTCCCTCTCTTCCCTTCCCTTTCACTTTGGTGGCTTGGCAATTGCTGCCTCTTGGCCAAGGATTAGAGAATGAAGAGCCCCTGGGTTCCTCCTCAGACCCAGCTATTGTCTCTTCCCTTCCATGGTTCTCTGTTGTCCTTCTTGAAAGATGGGGTTGATTCTCTTTGCCCTAAGACAGCAAAGACACTCAGGTATTCAGAGGAGAAGGAGGAGAGAGGCTGAGGACATAAAAAAAGACCAAGCAAAATATCTACACAAACACCCTAGATTGTTTGGAGGCATCTCTGCACTGTTTTCTTTTTCTTTTTGAGGCGGAGTTTTGCTCTTGTTGCCCAGGCTGGAGTGCAATGGCGCAATCTTGGCTCACTGCAACCTCAGCCTCCTGGGTTCAGGTGATTCTCTTGCCTCAGCCTCCCGAGTAGCTGGGATTACAGGTGCCTGCTACCACGCTCAGCTAATTCTTTGTATTTTTAGTAGAGATGAGGTTTTGGCATATTGGCCAGGCTGTTCTCGAACTCCTGACCTCTGGTGATCCGCCTGCCTCGGCCTCTCAAACTGCTGGGATTACAGGCATGAGCCACTGCGTCTAACCTGCACTGTTTTCTTTAAAAAGAAAAGGAATTAGTTTCCCCAGGGAGTGGCAGAGGGCCACTGTGGCATCGAAACAGTCCCCTGCCTTGGAAAAATAGTGCTAACCCTTAACCAACAGACCTGAAGACACTGGGCAGAAGAACACACAGGATTCAGAAAAGAAGAGTCAGGAAGCACAGCCGTGGCTCTGTGCTTGGCCTCTTTGGTGGGCTGGTCCAAGGACCGTGGCCATGGAGGGAGAGAGGAAGACAGGTGGGTATGAGACATGTATAGGGCTGGGATGTGGCAGGGGGGATTTGGGTGTCATCTTTTTTTTTTTTTTAACCTAGAAGATGCCGCAGAATTCTAAGTTGATGACCTCTTAGGCTGCTTAAAAAGCCCTTTATGGGGAGACCCACCCTCCCCATGTGTTGGGAGCAGAGGGCCCCCACACTCACCATGCTGGCTCTGTGGTCGTCCAGGTCGTCTCCTTGTAGCCTGGAGCTGAGATCGTCACCCCAAGGCCACAGGAGGGCCTCCCCGCACAGATCCTGGCTGGCCAGCAGGTCAGAAGACCCCGGTCAGCACTGGCTGGAGGAGGCCTGAGTGCTGGGCGGACCTTGGTCCCTCAAGGTCAGCATCCTCATTGTCCGCCTAGCAAGCTGCTGCCTCTTGCCGCTGTATTCCAGGAGTGACTGGGGGACTGTCGGTAGCTCGATTAAAACAGTCCAACAGGTGAAGTTGCCAAACTGGAATGATTATGTGTCTTGTAACCTGATGCCCATCTTAGGGGCTGGGACAACACCTGAAGTCATTCATGGGCCCTTTGGCCTCAGAACAGGTGACACACCTAAGACGTCACAAAAGCCTTCCCGCCTGAATGAGTTCCACCCAACCGGGTGTTGGCTGAGGGTGATGCCAGAAGTTTCCGCCCCCCCCTTCCCCTACCTTCTAGGTACATGACTTCTCACTGTGTGGGTGCTTTGGTGTGGGGTTGTGGAAAGTTGGAGTAGTCTGGGGATTGGGCGACAGAATTTGCCGCTCAGTACAAAGGGATCATTGCCAGGTGCAACATGATTGGAAAGTCCACAGAGAAGGAGGGGGTTTCTTCTCTTAGGGCAATAAGATATGCCCCCTTTCCCTGGATCCCAGAAGGGAAGCTGTCTTGCACAGAGCCAACACGCTACAGCTTCTGCTCCCTGCCTCACCGGCTGGTAAATATTTTGAAAATAACTATTGGTGCTATGGCTAGAGCCCAGGTCTCCTCGTCCGTGGGGGTCTTTTCTTTTCTTTTCTCTTCTTTTTCCTTCCTTCCTTCCTTCCTTCCTTCCTTCCTTCCTTCCTTCCTTCCTCTCTCTCTCTCTTTCTTTCTTTCTTTTCACAAGGTCTTGTTCTGTTTCCCAGGCTGGAGTGCAGTGGCATGATCTTGGCTAGCTGCAACCTCTGCCTTCCAGGTTCAAGCAGTTTTCATGTTCCAGCCTCTCGAGTAGCTGGGACTACAGGTGTCACCACTACACCCAGCTAATATTTGCATTTTTGTATTTTGTTTTATTTTATTTTATTTTGAGACAGAGTCTCACTCTGTCGCCCGGGCTGGAGTGCAATGGCATGATCTTGGCTCACTGCAACCTGTGCCTCCCAGGTTCAAGACATTCTTCTGCCTCAGCCTCCCGAGTAGCTGCTGGGATTACAGGTATGTGCCACCATGCCTGGCTAATTTGTATTTTTAATATAGATGGGGTTTTCCCATGTTGGCCAGGCTAGTTTCAAACACCTAGGTTCAACAGATCCACCCGCCTTGGCCTCCCAAAGTCCTGGGATTATGGCATGAGCCACCGTGCCCGGCCCACAGGATCATTTCTGATTTACATTCTGCCACATCCTGATGGCTGGCGCTCCCCCCTGGCCAGGGGATGTGGAAGGTGAAAGCTTACAGCTACAGATATTTTGCTGAGAGGGATATAGATAATTCTCCACTTCATTCTTCCATTCTGTGGGTGACAAAATTAAATTCCAGAGAGATAAAGTCAGTGACCCAAAGGCACATCATGAATTAGTGTCTGGTTCCAAATGAATCCAGATCTCCTTCCATTTCTCAGACCGGACCCTCCCTGGAGACCAGCCTGGGTTATATGCGTGTATCAGTCCTTCTGTTGACAAGGTGCTTCTGTGTGTCAGCCCTTTAATTCTCCGACAACAACCACCTCAATATTTAGTTCCCATTTGCCAGCTGAGGAAATTACAGCTCATGGACATGAAGTGATCTCAGGCAGAGTTGGGGCTGGAACCTGGTTCTCCTACTGGTTCACACTGCCGGCCTTGTGAACAGGCTGAATGGATCACAAGCATCTGAAAGGTGGGGGTTCATGGTTTGGGATAAAATGGCTCATGGAGGACCCCAGTGATGTCTGAGCAGGAGTAAAACCGGGTCAATTTAATGGACTGTTGGCCAAATCTTGGCTGATGAATGCAGTGTGGCCTTGGACTGGTCTCTGAGCAGCAGAGATCTGAAGCTGGCCTGCAGGGCTCCGGAGCCAGTGCAGCTCCAGCTCTTCCTTACTCTAGGCTGGTGGTCTTTAGAATTGGAAGTCTGGGGCAGAGGCAAGAACCTGTGATCTCAGGTGACCTCAGGGATAGGGCTGTGATGATCCAGGCAGGCACCTCCCATGTAAGGAAGACTCCAGCCGCAGGGCAGTGAGAAGCCAGTGGGAGCCACGTTTTCAGTTGTCTCGGTTCCTCTATGTGCCAGGCTAAACATCTGGCCCACAGGTTTGCATTGCTTCACCTGGTGCTCAGGTGATGAACCAGGAAAGAGGCAGCTGTCTGGGCTTGAAGGCTGCTGGGCATGGCTGGTTGGAGGGATGATGACTCAGCCCTCCTGATTTCTGCTCCCCATTGCATCTGGAATTTTGTGGACAGGCCTGGGAAGAAGGCACATGAACAGGGCTGGGCAGGGTGGCTGTGGTGCCTGTGGCGGGGGTGCAGGTTTACAGGGAGAGGTACAGTGGCCTGGAGAGACCAGAGGCCCACTTCTCCCAGGTGCCAGAGCCTCCATTCTTTTTTTTTTTTTTTCTGGACGGGGTCCCACTCTGTTGCTCAGGCTGGAGTGCAGTGGTATAACCTCAGTTCACTGCCACCTCCACCTCCTGAGCTCAAGGGATCCCCCAGCCTCAGCTCCCCAAGTAGCTGGGATTACAGGTACGAGCCACCATGTCTGGCTAATTTTTGTATTTTTTGTAGAGACAGGGTTTCACCATGTTGGCCAGGCTGGTCTCGAACTCCTGAGCTCAAGTGATCCACTCACTTTGGTTTCCCAAAGTGCTGGGATTACAGATGTGAGCCACCACACCTGGCGCAGAACCCCATTCTCCCAGAGGAAGCCTCAGCTCCCCATCGGCCCCGTCCTGCCTGCCTCTTTCTCTTTCCCACCCATCTCTTTAGATTCTCCTCCTGTTTTTCCTCTCTTCTTTCCCTCCCATTACTACTCTTTTATCTCTTCCTCTTTATTTTTGACTATTTTTTTCTCTTCCTTCTTCCCTTTCCTTATCTGTTTCCAGCATGTGTGTCAAGATCAGAGGCAGAGTTATCATGAAACTAATGAAGGTGAATCTTCAGAGCCCGTCACTTGCACCGCTCCTTCCAGGGCTCTGGGAAAGGGCCCGGCAATGAAGTCACACGATCACGTTTTTGTAAATTTTGCCAAAGATTTCCTTCATATGCTTTTTCTTCAAGAGAGCCCTCAAGAGGTGGCCTATCCCTGTAAGTGAAGACCAGAGCCTTCCTCACCCAGGCTGGTCCCACACAGGTGATCTCAGTTTTAGGACCAAGAGCCGTGCTGGTTTCTTAGACTGTTAGCTTTTCCTCCAGGGGACCGCAGCAGGTGGAGCTCAGGGCCCGTAGCTCTGCTAACAATAACTTGTGTTCCGGGTCTTGTCCAGCTGAGAGCTTCATGCACACCAGGTTCTGAGAGGTGTCAGCAGCACTCGAAAAAACTTTGTTGTTTGTTTTCTGTGAGGTTTCTGGACTGTGGACTGAGCTCAGACACTTTCTGTAGGATAATATCATTTCTGTCAAGATGGTTATTTAACCGTCCTCCACCCCATCATGGCAGGGCTGCTGAGGGCTTACCCAGAGGCCAAGGGAGCTCGCTGTGTCCATGGGGTACGTCCAAGACCTGTTGCCCCAGCCGTCCTGCCTTGCATAGCACAGAGGCAGTCACCCCAGGGACAGCTGGGTGCCAGACACCCAGCTGCTCCTCTTGCCCTTCCTGGAGGAGGAGGCTGCCTTCTGTCCTTGCAACTACTTTCATTATGGGCCTGCCCAAACACTCAGACTTGTTTGAAGCTGCCCTGGTAGCTTTTTTTTTTTTTTTCTGTCTCTTTCGGTATTCACAACAGCCAGGGACTTGATCTGGATGTTTTTTTTTTGAGATGGGGTTTCTCCATGTTGGTCAGGCTGGTCTTGAACTCCCAACCTCAGGTGATCTGCCTGCCTCGGCCTCCCAAAGTGTTGGGATTATAGGCATGAGCCATTGCACCCAGCCAGATCTGGATGTATGTTAAATAAATAAAGAGTTTGTTGCTTTTCAAAGGAAAAAAAAAAAAACAAGCCCCTCAAAATATATAAGCTTCAGGTCTCTCAAAACTTGGATCCTCCTTGGTCAAGAGCATGAACTCTAGTGGCCTGGGGTCCTGGCTCCTAGCATTAGCCACTAATGATTTGTGTAACCATGGGCATTTTATTTAATCCTCCTGCACTCCACCTTCCTCATCTGTAAAGTGGGATAATAATAGCACTGACCTCATAGGGTTGTTATGAAGATTAAGAGATAATCCTGGCCGGGCGAGGTGGCTCATGCCTGTCATCCCAGCACTTTAGAAGGCCAAGGCGGGTGGATCACTTGTGGTCAGGAGTTTGAGACCAGCCTGGCCAACATGGTGAAATCCCCTCTCTACTAAAAATACCAAAAAATTAGCTGGGCGTAGTGGTGCGTGCCTGTAGTCCCAGCTACTCAGGAGGCTGAGGCAGGAGAATCGCTTGAACCTGGGAGGTGGAGGTTGCAGTGTGCTGAGATTGCACCACTGCACTCCAGCCTGGGTGACAGAGCGAGACTCCGTCTAAAAAAAAAAAAAAAAAAAAAAGAAATAATCCATATGAAATGTCTGGTGCCAAAGAGAGAGGTTATAAATGGCGCTGCTATCCCCATTCATTTCACAAAATGTGTGTTTAGGGAGCTCATACTAGACCCACCTCTGTGTTAGGCACTGGGGATTAGGAGATAAAACACAGGCCCTGAATATACACACCCCACAGTCTTCTGAAGGAGACAGGAGACATCCATCCATACATCAGAGTAAGCTTAAAAAGATGTTCTAGCAGAGATGAAAGGAACCCTTGGGGGTTTGGAAAACCTTTTTCATTTCTCTCCCCTTCCTCCCTCCTTCCCGTTTTCCCTGACTGATTGCCTTCTTTCTTCCTGCCTTCATCTTCTTCCTATTTTTACTTAGCTACAGTAATTTGTAGAATGGTATATCAATTGACAGTTGTTTCTTTCTTTCTTTCTTTTTTTTTTTTTTGAAGACAGAGTCTAGCTCTGTTGCCCAGGCTGGAGTGCAGTGGCGTGATCTTGACTCCTTGCAACCTCTGCCTCCCAGGTTTGAGCAATTCTCCAGCCTCAGCCTCCTGAGTAGCTGGGACTACAGGTGCCTGCCACCACACCTGGCTTATTTTTGTATTTTTATAGAGACAGGATTTTACCATGTTGGCCAGGCTAGTCTTGAACTCCTGACCTCAGGTGATCTGCCCACCTTGGCCTCCCAAAGTGCTGGATTACAGGTGTGAGCCATGGTGCCCTGCCGCCGGTTGTTTCTCATTGTGCATTTCATCTCAGTATCTGCAGTTATCCACTCATCCCTCTATATGTGCCTGGCCATCCAGCCAGCCAGCCAGTCAGCCACCCGGCCAGCAAGGATTTTCTGTGATGGTATCAGACAATGTGGTTAGACACTGTGCTTGGGGAAAATCAACTATCTCCTGCCTTCAAGAGCTCAGTCTGCCCACATACTGCAGTTCCCTCTTAAAGCAGGGGCTTCTGAGGGCAGCAAGCCCTGTAGATCCTCCCTGTTCAAGGTGTGCACCCATGGACCCAGCAGTGCTGCCGGTGCTGAGAGCTCGTGAGAAATGCAGAATCTCAGCACACCCGGCTGTTATTCAGTCAGAATCTGCATTTCAAGACCCCCAGGTGATTTGAATTCACCTTAAAGTTTGAACAATGCTGTTCTAGGTCTCTTCCCACGCTCAGGAGTGGGTAGAGGCTGTTATTTCTGAAGTGAGCTGAATTCAGAGACTGGAGCTTGACATAGATGAACCCCTGAGGTTCCTTCCAGCCAGCAGAGCCTATGGGTCTTGCCTTTGAACCCAAGTAAATTGAGATCACTTTCAGTGACTGGCTTGTTTGTTCCCACCTCTTCAAGAAATTAGGTTGAGAAAGGTGCAGTGGGGGAGCGTGAGCTGGCAACAGCCCAGGCTCGCTCACACCAAGCAGTGTCTCTTCCACAGAGGCCAACATGGGGCACCTTGGCTTACTGTGTGGGGATGCGAGCAGGCTCCCTGTTGATTTGCTAGCTTTCTAGAAAGGATTTTTACTGCTTAGCAATCCTTCTCCTAAGACATCGTTTAGGCTCAGAGGAGGTCAAATGGAGCCTCAAACATCTGTACCAAATAATTGAGGGGATTGAGAATCCCAAACCTGGATCCCGACCCTGAGCCCTAGTCACCTCTGTTCGGTGGGAGCTGACCTTCCTCTGGCCCCTGCTGGGATGACCAGGTGTTCCCTTCCACAGGCGGGACTTAAGGCTGAGGGTGAGGCTTAAGACAGGCACGAGCTGACAGAATGGCAGGACACATTTGTTTCAAATAAGCCACACGCGGTAAGGAAATAGCTACCACGTGCCAGGCCCTTCCACCTGTGGAAAGCAGTCTCATTGTCCCGTTTTGTCTTTGCAGCCATCCTATAATGTGGGTGCTGCTGTTACCTCCATTTCACAAGGGAGTAAACTGAGACTCAGTCAGGGTTGAGATCCGGGTCGGTGTAACCCAGGACGCCTAAGCCTTGGTGGGCCCTGCACAGATCCTCAACAGGGCCTGCAATGGCTTCTGCAGCCTGCCAGGGGTCTCTGGAAAGCACTCAGGTTCCTGCAGCAGCAGAGCCCGGCCTGGGTTTTCCCCTGTTCCAGGGGAGGTTTCCATGTGGCCAGTGTAATTTGCTAGCAGTCTTGGTGAACATCCTGTTCACTCAGCCCTGTTCCCTTTAATTAGGCAAGGAACCAATTTCAGATTATGTGCTAGTCCATCCTGTTTCTTTTCATCTGTCTTCCCAGGATGCTCTTGATTTCATCCTAGGGCAGCCCAAGGGTTAGAAGACACAGGAAGGACAGTGGAGCTGGGCATGCTGCTTTCCATCCTGCATGTGCTACAAACTCCAGACCATGAACATACAGGACTTTGACAGTATTTTTAATATGAATCTGCTAGAGGCTGGGCGCAGTGGCTCGTGCCTGTAATCCCAACACTTTGGGAGGCCAAGGAGGGTGAATCATTTGAGATCAGGAGTTCGAGACCAGCCTGGCTTACATGGTGAAACCCCGTCTCTACTAAAAATACAAAAATTAGATGGGCGTGGTGGCGCACAGCTGTAATCCCAGCTACTTGGGAGGCTAGGGTGGGAGAACTGCTTGAACCCGGGAGGTAGAGGCAGCAGTGAGCTGAGATCTCACCACTGCACTCCAGCCTGGGTAACCTCCATCTCAAAAAATAGGATCTGGCTAGAAAGTAAATGGTATAGATTTACTTTATCCCATTTATTTTCTCAGGATGTGGATAGTGAACAACACGTACATGGAATGACCTCCGTGCATAGCTTTAAATCTTAGCTCTATCGCCTCCCAGCTCTATTGCCTTGGCGAGTGGCATGATCTCGGCTTACTGCAACCTCTGCCTCCAGATTGGTGTGATTCTTCTGCCTCAGCCTCCCGAGTAGCTGGGATTACAGGTGCATGTTATCACACCCAGCTAATTTTGTATCTTTAGTAGAGACGGGGTTTGCCATGTTGGCCAGGCTGGTCTCGAACTTCTGACCTCAGGTGGTCCACCCACCTTGGCCTGTCAAAGTGTTGGGATTACAGGTGTGAGCCACCGTGCCTGGCCTCATATGAACTTCTTTCTATCCTTTTATAAGGAACCAGCTGCCAAGACAACAGCATTAACCCATTCACTGTGCCCTCCTGGCCGAATCCCCTCTCCTTAGGCCCTGCCTCCCAACACTGTTGCATTGGTGATTAACTTTCCAGCACATGCTTTTTGGGAGACACACTGAAACCACGGCAGTGTTCTAGCTAAAACACTCTTAAGCACACCCCGTGGATGGATGTGCTCTTAAGCACATCCATGTGGATGGAGCCCCTGAGCTGAGCTCCCTGGGAGACCTCTCCTTTATTTATAGCTGTGGCACCAGCACACTGCCTGGCAAACAAAAGGTTCGTAATTGTTGATAGAATGAATTTGGTTTAAAACATAACTCCTGCCACAGAGGAAGATAATTCTGGCAGTAGTGTGGGGGCGAGGCAGGGAGAGCGGGTTAGAGACAGTGGCAATAGTTCAGGCGAGAGATGGAGAAGATCTTAAAGAAGGTCTGGTCCACCGGGATGAAGATGAAGGAAACGAAGATGCATATTATGTACTGACACTCTACTCTGTTGTGCATATATAAGATATCTAATAACCTTGTAAACAAAGTCTTAATGTTCCCACCTTACAGATGAGGGAACTGAGGGGGTGGCCCAATACCTCACAGTCTGTGCTTGGCAGACAGACCCAGAGCACAGGTGCGGTGTGGGATGCTGGGGTGCTGGCATTCAGAGATGCTGCTGATGCAGAATTGAGAGGACTGGTGCTTGGAGGATCTGGGGAGGATTCAGTTTTCCATGAGGGTGATGAGTTAATGGTGGTCCATTAACAAATGAGTTCTTTGGGTTGACCCTGTTAGAAGAGAGAATGCTTTTAGACTGTCGTGGTTGGGCCTTGCCAAATCCCATGGACGATAATGCATTGATAATGCCGGTGCCTCTGGCTTGACTGAGTGCTTCTGGCCGTGGAGTGATGCTTGGGGAGAGGCTGCTGCTCCTGGATGTCGCTGGGCGACTGTTGGGTGGCTAAGAATGCAGACACAGCGCCGCCACATGGTGGAAGGTCACTCCCCAGTCCTGGGTTTCTCGCTTTTCCCAACAGACTTCATCTGCAGCCTGAAAGGCCAGCAGAGAATAGCGCTCTGAGCTTCCGCATGCAGGTACCATTCTGGCTGACCCTCCCTTGGCCTCCCTCGTTCATCCTCGCCCCAGCTCATTCCCCAGGCTGCCTGCAGAGAGGTGGGTTCAGGTTGAGAGTAAAAGTTCTTGAAACTGAAATCCTTGAGCCCAGACTGTCCCTTGGCCTCACCCCGGTGACTGTGAAAGCCTCTTATTCATCCAACGTTTACCAGCACCTATAGCGTGTTGGACTCTGAGGACACAAAGATGAATAAGGCGCTGTCCGCAGCTCTTTCACAGGGTGGGAGGAAGACTCGACGCAGGCATGGTGCTGTCATCCTGTTGGCAAACTCTAAGAGGAAAGAGCACACAGAGCCAGAGGGTCAGGGCAGCCTCGCCAAGGAGGGAGCATTTGGATTGAGCTTATGGGGAGGAGCAGGCCTTTGTCAGGTGGAAAATTGGGGGCGCAATGAGAGGAAGAGAATCCAGTCCAGAAAGGAGGCTGTGTGTGTTGGGGAAACAGTGACTGACCCACAGATACTGAGCATCCCTTCGGTGGCAGCTTGGTGCTGGGGCCAGCGATCAGCCCGATTGGTTGCTCTAGGGGACCAATCAGAGGTACTTTCAGTTTTTCATCTGCCACAGAAAAGGTGGGGTGGGGTATGGTTGCAAAGGGAGTAGCCTCTGGTTCTTTAGTTACTTGGGTGTGAAAGTTGGGGTTTTCCTTTTGATTTAGTTCTAGGAAGTCAGCATGAATTGACCTTCGGCTCCCTGCCTCCAGGCCCTATTCTCCTGCCTCATGATCACGCTCTGTATTTCACTTCTGCGAAACCACCTGTCTTTCTCCTCCTCTGAGCCATCTTGGCCGTGACAAGGCTACTGCTTCACGGTGCTCTAGGCTAAAGCTCTGGGAAAGCTGGATTAGGCTGGGAGTGTCCTTGCTGTCATCCGGTGCTGAGATAAGCAAAGTGACATGCAGTGGAGAAGTGGGTGGGGCAGAGTGGGTTTGGGTGCTGTGTAGTTGCCTAGGCTGGGGAGGGTTGGGTGTTTGACCACGGAGAAGGGCTCTACAGGGCCACGCTTTAGGACAGGAATATGCATTCTGACCTGATCTGGTTGTTTCTGGGTTGGGATATCTGGACCACCCCAGGGCAGGGTGTGCTTGACTGAGAGACCACTCAGGGCTTGACCCAGAGAAGGCTAGCATTTAATATTAGTGATGAAGGCTGGGCATGGTGGCTCATGCCTGTAATCCCAGCACAATCCTGTGAGGTGGGCATGTTGCTTGAGTCTAAGAGTCTGAGACCAGCTTGGGTGACATAGCGAAACTTCGTCTCTACTAAAAATTACAAAAATTAGCCAGGCGTGGTGGCATATGCCTGTAGTCCCAGCTACTTGGGAGGCTGAGGTGGGAGGATGGCTTGAGTCTGGGAAGTAGAGGTTACAGTGAGCCCAGATCTTGCCACGGCACTCCAACCTAGAAGACAGAGCGAGACCCTATCTCTAATAATAATAAACAAAAAATTTCCACCTCCAAAAAAACAAACAAACAACAACAAAAGCCGGGCATGATGGCACATGCCTATAGTCCCAGCTACTCAGGAGGCTGAGGCAAGAGGATCTCCTGAGCCCAGGAATTTAAGGCCAGCCTGGGCAACACAGGGAGATTTCTTCTCTTAAACAGAAAACAAACAAAACCCACTAACATTAGTGATGACTCTGAGGATGACACCCAGAGCCACCAGCCTGAACCTCCGGCGGGACCTAGGGGTCCATGTACATGGGGAGCAAGGTGTATGAAATCAATGGCAGGTTGCTGCCTATCTGAGCTCCCATTTAAAATTTTTCTTTGAAAGAGAAGAGTGATATAGAGTGGTGTGTTGGGAAAAAACTCAAACTCGATTTTCCCCTTGGCTCTCACACTACAATTGTCAATGCAGAAGACTTCTGTGACCAAATGCCTGGGGGTTCTCCCCATACACAAGGAAGCAATCATTTCTGCAGCAGACACTGGCTGGGGGTCCTTCGAGTCAATTCAATTCCAACACTATCTACTAGGAGATGGCAACAGATCCCACGGTTAATGAGGGCTCAGTCCCACAAGACCACAACTTGCTTCCCACCAGTTACAAATCCAGGCCTCTGGAACTTCTACCCAACTGGCTTTCAGTTGGGGTTCCCATGACTCCCTCATTTGCTGGAATGACTCATAGTACTTACGAGAACACTTATGTTTGCAGGTTTATTATGAAGGATATTACACACAATACAGATGAAGAGATACTTAGGGTGAAATATGGGGTAAGGGACACAGGGCTTTCACACCCTACCTGGTCACACCCCCCTCCAGGAACCTCCACCTGTTCAGCTATATGTCCTTTTTAGGCTTTAATGGAGGCTTCATTATGTAAGGGTGATTGATTAAGCCATTGGCCATTGGTGATCAACTTACCCTCCAGTCCCTCTCCCTTCTCCTAAGGTTGGGGGTGGGGCTGAAAACCCAACCCTCTAATCCTGCCTTGGTCTTTCTGGTGATCAGCCCTTGATCTACCTGAAGCTAGCTAGGTGCTGCCAGTTGGCTTGTTTGTTATTTTCATCCCTTATTCCTTCCTGTCTCCATAGTTAAGCACAATTATTGGCATAAAAGAGGTTTTTAATACCCATTTTTAGACTGCATTCTAGAGTGGGCAATAGAACAAGAATCCTGTTCTCTCTCCCTCTTTCTCTTCCTCTTTCTTTCTCTCTTACATTCTTTTTTCTTTCTTTCTTTCTTCTTTTCTCTCTTTTTCTTTCTTTCAAAAAAAAATCTATTCTTGGAATTAGCAATCATAAGTTTTTTTGTTTTTAGTATTTAATCTATGATTTTTCAGATATATTTTTTAAACAAAGGTGTGGCCATATTAAATATACAGTTCATATACAAAGCTGTTTGGGAGGCTGAGGCAGGAGGACTGCTTGACCCCAAGGCTGTTTAGGAGGCTGAGGTAGGAGGATTGCTATATTGCCGAGCAAAATAGCAAGACCCAGTCTCCAAAAAAATAAAATGAAATACATACAGCTGGGATCACTGAATGAGAATATTCCTGTGTTACTCAATATTCATTGAGAACATGATTTTTTATTACCTATTTACTATCCTAGTTAGTGGCTCCAAATGCTTCTTATTGTAATTAAAGCTGTGATTCTTGTATATATACCTTTGACCACACCACTGAATAGTTAAGTCTAGAAGTTAAATCCCTGGCTCAAAATACATACACATTTTTAAGGCTTTCATGTATCTCCAAAATGAATTACTTTTTGATAATGAATCAATTTCTAAAATTACCAGAAGTATTATATGAAAGCCCATCTAACAGCACTCATTAGTGGAGCAAAATGTTATTTCTTAATTTTTCCAGTGTTAGAAAAATGTTATGGCTGGTAGTGAACATTTAATTTTTAAATTTTAATTATCCAATTTTTAAAAATTATATCAATACTCAAGGAGGAATATCAAGGGATCATCAGTGAGATTTTATAAATTAAAAATTATTTTAATTCTACTTAGGAAAACATTTAATTAAGAGAAGAAATTCCTAAAATATAGAATATGCATGTTAAGCTCCTAGATATTTTAACAATAACTAAGTTCAAAATATCTAATTAGCCCAGTGTCCCCTTTCCCATATACTTATGAGAACATATCCAATTATTTTGAAAAAGGCAATTAAAGTTACTATTAATAATCTTGATACTGAGATGTATTATAATTCATTTGATAATTACATTTCCCACAAAGATACTGTCAACATAAACTGTGAAACTGTAGATCTATCCTGTTTACAAGTATCAGAAACAATATGCTCATTGTTCTGTTGTACTTAAATGTTGCATTGCAGTTTTTCTTAACAGGTAATATGTGACATGAAACATGTCTGATTTTATGCTTCATAATTTTCATTCTGTTGTTTAACACTTAAAAAATTATATTTATGTATCACACATGTCAGAAAATGATTTAAATAATTAAAGTAAGAAAAGTAATAGCAACCATGCCTTTCATTTCAAATACAAAATAGAAATCTTTTGTTCCTAGATGTTAAATATCACCTTTAATCAGAAATGCAAATATTTATATTTTTTAATTTATGTAGCCAGTATTAAATATTTGGTTGAATTGCTTATGTTTTATATTTTCAGAAATTTATTATGAATCAAAATATTAAGTCATAAAAACTGGAGACATCAAAAAACTGCATTTCAAGATTGACTAATCAGTTTCAAAAATTCGTTATTTCTATTCATTATTCTGATTTTTTTATAAGAAAGAAAAGAAAGAAGAATAAATGTAATTATTTTAATTTTAAAAGCACTACAGGAAAAGGTACTAATTTAAGCCAGACTGAAGTTTACATTATTTATCGCTATTTTTCTTCAAAAATATGCATTAGAATAAATATTTCTCTAAATACTAAAGTAAATACAATGCATCGTTCTGGCATATTTATTTCTTTGAAAAGGTGTTCTG
Source organism: Cacajao melanocephalus (assembly GCA_963573385.1). Classification (NCBI taxonomy): domain Eukaryota; kingdom Metazoa; phylum Chordata; class Mammalia; order Primates; family Pitheciidae; genus Cacajao; species Cacajao melanocephalus. The sequence goes on along the minus strand of CAUYLG010051592.1, from coordinate 4,269 downwards.
AATTTTAGACAACATAAATACTAGGCACTGTGGTGGTTGCCATAGTAACAAATAAATAGGAGCATAAAAATACATGCAATTTTTCAAATGTATCCACTTTTTTCATAAATATGCGTATGTTATAGATAAAAGATTATTCAACTCTTGCTTTAGCTCCCCTTTTAGGGGGAGATACATGTAAATCTATAGAAATAGAAGATTATCATGTAGCAATGGAGCAGGCTCAAAAAAGTTTTTAAATATTATATGGGAAATCTTAAGGTCTTTTAATGTACATTTTCCAAAATGAAGGCAGGAAAAAAACTTCTTTTACTCTATCTTACTTTAATGGACAGTGTTCTTGTAAGGCTCATAAACTTCTTTTTCTCCCAAGCATGAAATTTCCTTTTATTTTGGATAAGTTTATTATTCACATGCATAAATGTAGCACATCACCTTGGAAAGCTGAAAGCCCTTTTGATCCTAAAGAAGCAGAAGTTGTTTAATGCTCATCCAGGAACTACTACTTGAATAAACGACCTTCTCTTTTTCCACTCCCCTGATTAAAACACAGTCTTCCTATTTACAGGTATCTAAAGTGACATGGTACTTATAAAGTCTTCTGAATTTTACACTTACAGTTTAAAGGGCTGCAGAGGGAAGCAATTCCACAAGCCATCATGTGAAGTTTGATATCTATTAAAAGGTACTGGTAAGCCAACCACAACAGAACAGAAAAGTTGCTCAACTATTATTAGAAACAAATCCTTCAAACCTGATTACAAAAATTTGGACCTCCAATTTGCTTCAACAATAATCATATTGTAATGTTCTCCTGAGGTGAAATTTAAAACTTTGTAAAGATCACCATCTAAGCAGAGTGCCAAAGGTAAGGTAACAAAACAGTGCTCTAGGGCTCACCTTGGGCTCACTCTATAAAGAAACCATGTGCTATCATGGCTAAGGATTGACTAGTCTACCAGAGGAAAAACAATGAGAAACAACCTTATCGTGCATACACAATACTATCTACTTTTATGGAAGAGAAATCATTTATTTATTTAAATAATGATATACAACAGTAATTTTCATTATGTTCTTACTAAACAAGTTCAACATAATTCAACATGAACATAATAAAAACATGATAGAAAAAGGCACTGCCCTCAGTGAGCTCATACTTAGATACCGTAGCAACATAAGAGCTTTCAACTATTGTATTAAACTTTCAACACAACAACTTCATAATTTCACTAGTCAAGACATTCCAAATATTAAGAAAGTATGACTTAATTTCCTATCTAAAATGTACAGCTGAATCTCAAAACAAAGATAACAGATTTTGAGCTAACTTGAGAGTTTACTTAATAATAACATGACAGGGCAGCCAGAGAGAAAGGTCAGGTTACCTACAAAGGGAAGCCCATCAGACTTACAGTGGATCTATTGGTAGAAACCCTATAAGCCAGAAGAGATTGGGGGCCAATATTCAACATCCTAAAAGAAAGAACTTTCAACCTAGAATTTCATATCCAGCAAACTAAGCTTCATAAGCAAAGGAGAAATAAAATCCTTTATGGGAAAGCAATTGCTGAGATATTTCATCACCACCAGGCCTGCCTTACAAGAGCTCCAGAGGGAAGGAAGTCCTTTGGGAATATCTAAGGTTTCAACCTCCAACATGACGGATGGAGAATGCATCCTGTTTATTGTAGGAAAGGTAAATAGTATGACAAGAAATTTGTAATTCAATGTTATCTTAAGGATTTTACTTTCCCATAAGTTCTGTAGCTACAGAAAGCAGGTTCTTTTCTATTCTATTTTTACTACTCACCCTGTGGCATTTTCGTATCAAAGTTATGAGAAATTTTCTAAGGGTGTATGTGTGTGTGTGTTTGAGTGTGCATGTGTGTGTGTGTGTGTGTGTGTGTGCATGCACAGGTGAAAAATAATCTTTTCTAACTCTAGGGTCAATCTGGGCCTGTCTAAGGATCATCTCTCTCTCTCTCTACCTGCCATGGTGCATAAGATTTCCTAACTCACTCATATTAGACCTGGAGAATTACCAGCAATTTGATTCATATAAATCATCTTAGTGTTTCATGAGGATGAAAAGGCAGAGTAGTAGATGGTTCAATAATTCGTCCCATGATTTCCTGAAGCAAGACTGAAGATTCTCCTGAGTTGGCCTCAATCAGTTATAATTTTATTTCCTCAGTATACCTAGTCTGTCAGCTTCTTGTGGTTATGAGTATGTTTTCTTGTCCTATTATTGCATCTCCAAGGCCTGCAGTGCCAGGGGGCTCAGCATAGATTTGTACTGGTGCTACTGGTGTTTTTGCTGCCATTTTCAGGAAACTTCTTATTCACCTGACCTAACACAGAAAATGAATAAAAGCTGCATATGAGATTACTTTGGCTGGCTCCATGAGATAAACAGATGTTCCTGCCAGACAATTCACTCCGCATTAACATAAAACCAGTGGGGAAAGAAAAATGATATGTTTCATTAAGTTGTGGCAGCCTGCTCTTGTATTCATCAATTTATATTTTACTAAAAATGCCTGTTGGCTAATATGTAGAGATGATCATAATAAACGTCAATAGCTTCTAGCAGTTTATCCTTCCCATCATGATCATCCCTTTGCTCTCATCCCAGTTTTAATCAAGACACACAGATATAGAGTTTATTGGGATGAGACAGGCTGGAGATTTATAGTCGATGAACCTCCCAGCAATTAAGAGGACTTATCTAAACAACTCCCATCTAAGTTGATTGAAACCTAGGCCTATTTATCCTGAAAATTTGAAATTTTTATGAAACAGAAACACAATTATACATTCTAAAAAGACCAGTCAAGTTAATATCTTGTATTTGTATTCAAACAGCAGCACTTGGAAACAAATTGCTCTACTTCTTTCCCTTGACCAAAAGCACCCCAGGATTCAGACATTTCCCTTTCAATTTAGCAGAAGAAATCTGAAAAATCATATAGCAAAAATATAAATGTATATAGATTTTAATATATATTAAAGGCTGAAAAATGCAAACTTAAAGCTGAACATCTGTTTACAAAAATGGGTAGGATTGTAGAATACTACCTTTAAAAAATGATTTAAGCTGAGTTTTAAAAGTTCAAAAACATACATTAGTACTTTTTGAATAAATATAAGGAAAATAGATATATCTTTCAGTAGTTAAAAATAATCAATTCTTCTTCTGGTGTCAGCACCCTTATTATCCTCTTAAAATGACCTGCTGTGGTTTGAATATTTCCCCAAACTTCCATGTGTTGGAAATCTAATCTCCACAGCAAGAGTGCTGAGAGGTGGGGTTTTTAAAAGGTGATCAGTTCCTTTTGAGGGAAGTTACGCTTCTTTTTTTTTTTTTTGTCTTTTTGTTTTTTTTTTTTCCTGCCGATTAACAACAGCTCAGGATTGTAGCTCCCAGTGAAAGCACGGAGAGTGAGTGGACGCCGCACTTTCAGACGAATTTTTGTTGCCCACAGACCGGGAGATTCCCAGCGGAGGAGACACACAGGTCGCCAGTGCCAGGCGGCTGTTTTGCCGGCGTCCCGGCACGGCGCTTCTCGGTGCGGCGTATACGGGACGGGGTGCCCTTTGAGTCAGGCTCGGCTGGTCCCATCACCACAAGGAGAACAGCAATTGGAAACATTGAGGACTGAGAGTTTCACAGCAAGCACAGCTGAACCGGGAAGGTCCAGCTCTGTGGGGAAGGGGCGTCCGCCAAAGGAAAACTAAGAAACAGAAAAAACTTCATCAACGGGTGGAGAGAGATCCAAGATGGCTGATTAACAACAGCTCAGGATTGTAGCTCCTAGTGAAAGCGCAGAGAGTGAGTGGACGCCGCACTTTCAGACGAATTTCTGTTGCCCACAAACTGGGAGCTACCCAACGGAGGAGCCACTCAGGTCACCAGCGTGACTCTTTTGGCCGGCGCAGCTGTTTTGCCGGTGCCCCAGCACAGTGCGGCACTTCTCAGTGTGGAGTATACGCAACTGGGTGCCCTTTGAGTTGGGCTCGGCCGGTCCCATCCCCACAAAAACAGCAATTGGAAGCGCTGAGGACTGAGAGTTTCACAGTAAGTACAGCTGAACCCGGGAAAGCCTAGCTCTGCAGGGAAAGGGCGTCTGCCAAAGGAAAACTAAGAAACAGAAAAAACTTCATCACCAACAAGCCAGACGTCCACTCAGACCCAATCTGAAAGTCGGCAATTACAAAGACGACAGGTGGATAAATCCACAAAAATGGGAAGAAACCAGTGCAAAA
>CAUYLG010051589.1:0-27403 GCA_963573385.1 Cacajao melanocephalus | reverse complement strand
AAGTCCTATAATGGGATGTGTGTGTGTCCCTATGTGGGGTTCTGGGTCGAAAAGCCTGGCAGTGGGGAGGGACAGCGGGAGGTGGGGAGTTGGGGAGAGATAACATGGGGAGAAATGCCAGATATAGGTGATGGGGAGGAAGGCAGCAAATCACACTGCCACGTGTGTACCTATGCAACAATCTTGCATGTTCTTCACATGTAGCCCAAAACCTAAAATGCAATTAAAAAATAAGTAAATAAATACAATTTAATGGAAAAAAAAAAAGAAACTGGACGAAGTCCCTGGCAGTGAAGCCTCTAAACTCAGAGAGGAGTAAGAAAGCAAGGTCGCAGAATCAATCAGCCATGTCTGTGAGCTTCTTTAAATCGGGATAGATGCCTTCCATCTGTCCAGGTTGTGGACCATTCTGTTGGAAGGAGAGAAAGGGATAACTGTCCAAGTTTCTGTGGCCTCCAAGAATGGCTAAGGCCTCCAGATAGACTTGTTCTTCACTGAGATCGATGTACTACCAGGGTACCCCCCAGTGGGTAGAGGAAGGTGATGTTGAGGGGGCGGGTAAGGGTGAGACAGAGGTAGAGGTGAATATTTCTGTTTCTAGTTAACACTTTGTGTCTACTATATCCTTATAGAAAAAAAAATGCAGACTTAAAACAGTCTAAACTAATTATGAGTGGGGAATTTGTAAAATGATAACGACGCTGCGTGGCCTCTGGATAGTGCCCTGCTGTATTTCTCCATGTGACAAGTTATAAGTAAAGCCAAAAAAAAAAGCCTGGCAGGAGAGTTTAATAAATATGTCCTTACCTTCCACAAGATTCTGTGCACTTTTGTGATAGCCAACCTATATGGGTCAAAGGCTGCCATAAACTGTGCACCTCTAATAGACAGCAGATAGAATACATGCAATGTATACCCTACACTTGCTGTAATGTCGAAGTTTCAGGTAATTTAACATAGAGGAATTCCAAAAGTAGTTTAAACACATGCACACCATCATAAAATGGTGTTAAACCTGTCTTTCACTGGCCCGGGTCCAGAGGTTTCAAGACGTATTTATATCTCTCACCTCTCCTCCTCCCCAGTCCTGGGCAGGCTTTTACTGCCCCATTTGGTCATGGTACTAGCCTTGACCCTGATCAAAATTATTTAAAACAATGATACTAGCCTGGGCCCTAAGGATTCGTGTGTCCTCCGATTGGCCTCCATATGGAAGACACTCCTTGGTTTCTGTTGTTTGCTGGAATTATTTTGCTGTGTTGAAGGGACAGCTTCATGCATCCAGAGGCTCTATCTCCTCTGCACAGCTGTGGCAACATCAGCCCTCAAGGTAAATGCAGTGAACACCATGGGAGAAATCCCCGGTTGGAGATAAGAGGTTGTGAGATGAGGATGACATTCCAAATAGTGCAGCAGGCATTTGGAGGTCCAGCCCAAGAAATTCCGGAGGGCGTGCAAATTGCTGCCAGCTACAGTAGATACTAGGACATGCGGACAGATGGTCTGAGGGTGGATGATTCCAGAGTCATTTCAGGAATACACACTGACCCTCCCAGAAAGCAGTCAGCAGGAAGAAGGCCTGATAAGGATCCAAGAGTGACGTTGTGGTCCTCGATCTTACTGCCTTAATAATGGGTGGAAAACAACCTAAATATAAAGGCATTTCTTTTTCTCCACTGTGCTTGTCTTGCTCAAACTGCAGGTCCAGGGACAAGGCCTGCTATCTGGGATGTCAGAGAGCTAAGATTCCATTCTTTAATCATCCTTATTTTTAGTCACGGGGATAAGGGATTTGAATTACTATGCTATCATTTCCTTGGGCTAAAATTCATCACCTACTAAGAACCTTAATGGAAACATTAGGTCTGATTTTTTTTTCTTCCAAAACCTCTATTTTGGGGGGCATAGATATTCTTGAAAAACTACTATTCAATAATCCAGATCTGCTAACCTATCTATAATCTTGTTATGATCTTCTCCGTCACCATCATTACTCCCCAGATCACTTAAGTCCCCCTACTTGCACACCTACTACCTAGAGAATGTTGTTTTTAAAAGTCATCTTTCCTTTAATAGATAACTGCACAGAACAGCAAGGAGGCCTTTGAGGGAGGTGGAGCATTATGCTCGTCATGGAATTTGGAGAGCAAGCTTGAGTTTGGGAATTCAGCAGTCAGCAAAGGTGCCAGTCCTTTTTTTGGAGACCTGTCAGTCCTCAGTTGAATATCAGAGTACACTCCTGACCTGCTGCAGTTTGCATTCAGTGATTTTGACCTTTCCAGCAGGGTGTGTTGCAATGGCGAGCTTCCCATTGGCTAAGTGAGCCTCATTTGGAATCAGATGTAATTAGGTCTTTTCTGGCTTCCCATCCTATTCTAATTATTAGTGTACTTCACCTAACCTGAGTCAGCAGCAACTGCCTCAAACTCTCTGCATCCCTTTCTACTTAATCTAAGAAGCTTGCTTGACTAGACAGTAAATATCAATGGCTAAAAGGCTCAGAATTTCTCGTCCCCCTCTCTGTCCTCTCCCATCTTTCTTCTTCCTTGTCAACTTATGTGATAATAATTTTTTTTTTGAGACAGTTTAATTTTTGTTGCCCAGGATTGAGTGCAGTGGCACAATCTCAGCTCACTACAACCTCTGCCTCCCAGGTTCAAGTGATTCTCCTGCCTCAGCCTCTTGAGTAGCTGGGATTACAGGCGTGTGCCACCACGCCCAGCTAATTTTGTATTTTTAGTAGAGATGGGGTTTCTCCATGTTGGTCAGGCTGGTCTCGAACTCCTGACCTCAGGTGATCCACCCACCTCGGCCTCCCAAACTGCTGGAATTACAGGCGTGAGCCACCGCACCCGGCCAATACCTTGATTTTTAATCATCCTTTTTATCTTTCCAGTTAGTGTCACACCTTTGAGCTCATCTGACAAAGGACTTTAGGGATAGGAAGGGAGTGGGGGCAGGTTGGAGGGCTGGTCTGAGTGCCCTCAAGATGAGAGCATTTCCGAGGCAGGGTCATCTGCTTAGACAGTTGTCCTGACCCCCTTCCCATGTGGGAAGAGAGGACAAAGCTCAGGCAGAGCTTCCTTGTAGTGGAAATGACCAAGGTCTGGCTCTCGGGATGAGCAGCTTTGATGAAGGTCACTCAGAAGCTGTTGGCAGGTATGAACTCGAAACCTTGTTTGCTCTCATCCTACACATCCCCATGAGTTCAATGCTTCTCAAAAGTTTTAGTCACAGAAGCTTCATTTGAAACAAAATTTAGGCAGAATTGCACTGTTTGGAGCAGATAGCAGATAGCAGCTGAGTAGCTGAGAGCCAGGAAATGTGGGGGTGCCAGGAATAGGCTTCCCCTCAGTCTCCCCTTTCCCCACCCTCTGTCCCTGCAGTACCCCCACCAAACATCCCAAGAACCACTGCCCCCAAGACCACACAGCCTCCTTTAGTCAAAAGGCATTATAAGCTGAGCCTTCCCTATCCCTGATTCCATTTTTCCCCAACCAGAGAGGACAGATGCTCCCAAGTAAAGGAGCTGAAATTCAAGTCAGAGACATTCCTAGGGGATGTTTACTCGGTGTTCCATGCCTAACGGGTTCGGATGTGCCCTCTGGCTGAATTGTGCCTCTGATGGTCCAGCAGACACTGCCAAGAAGCAAGGTTGGCGTTGGGCAGCAGGGTCACCACTGCAGACATGTGGCATCTGATACCTGCCCACCTGCTTGACCCTTCCAGCATGTCTCCCTTCCGCAGACAGATTCCTGGCTCCGTTGTCTGGGGTTTCCTCATGTCTGCTCATCCTTTCCATACTGCTTCTGCACTGAGTCTGAGATCAGGGAAGCATCTCAAATTACACAGCAGGGGTTTGGGAGAGGAGAGAAGACACGGAAATGTTAATATCCAAGAAAATCCTGCTTTTTAAAAAAATATTGGGCAGCACTTAGCAAGCATCCAGCGGAGTGGGTAGTAGATGCCAAATCCCTTTGTACTTAATCTAAGAGGTGTGTTTGACTAGGCAGTCTATATCTTGACACCTCCTGGGAGCAGTGGGAGTGTGCCGGACCTGGAGTCAGAAGCCTGCTTCTGCTTCCAGCTCAGCGGTGAACAGTTCCAGTGACCCTCAGCAAATGTCTTGACCCTTTAAACTTGGCCTATATTGTTAATAAAATAAAATGTCATTTCCAAGGCCTCTTCTAAGCTCTACCTTTGTGTTTAACAGGCCACTGCTAGTTACTGCCTGGCAGTCAGTTCTCAGCTCCCTTCAGAGAAAAGGGGTCCAGGAGGCTCTTTCAGTGAAGTTGTTATGGACAATGTCCTGCATGTTGAATGAAATCAGCCTTGTGACCTTGCTCAGGCCAAATGCAACCATACACTGGACCAAGGGAAATTAGCCACCAGTCAGGTGGCCCGTAGTCACTCTATCCAAAGGGGGCCCTCCTTATTGACGGTGACCAGACTGAGATTCTCTCTTGCCAGGAGGATGACTGAAATTCTTACAGAGAACATGCTGGAGTAACCCAGGAAGACAAGGTAATCTGAACAAGGACTGCCATTGCTCCATTTCTGCAGGGCACTCCCATAGGCCAGCTCCGGGAGCACGGGGACCCAGCACTCAGTTTCTCGTGTGGCCTTACAGTCAGCACCCATCACCAGAGGAAGGTCAGGCCCATCTTGTCCTGGCAACCCAGAATCACGTAGAGGTGATGATTCCATTCTATCTTGCAAGGAGGTCATGATGTGTAGGAGTTAAGGCCTGGGTCTTAAATCAACTGGGATTATAAACTGGGTGTTGGGGATTACTCCTTGTTTCTAACCATACAGTTACGATTAACTCCATGTGGGCCAATGGCACAAACATTTCTTCAAAATCAGGAACTCTGAGTAGATTATTACTAATAAGGTGACCTTGAAAAAGATGCTTGACCTCTGTCTCAGTTTCCTCGCCATCTGGTAGGGACAATGTTGTTCAATCTACCTGCCTCCTAGAGCTGCTGTAGAAAGAAATCAAATGTAATCATATACAGGAACATACTCAGGCGTATACAATGGACTAGATAAATAATTGTCCTTAAAACCCAGACAGTGAGGGGCATGAGAACAGACAATAGAACTAACAGCACTCACTCAGGAATCAGACTTGATTGAGTTCAGATCACGGCTCTGCCAATTCCTACAAGAGTGACCTTGGGGCCGGGCATGGTAGCTCATGCCTGTAATCCCAGCACTTTGAGAGGCCGAAGCGGGTGGATCACAAGGTCAGGAGTTTGAGACCAGCCTGACCAACATGGTGAAACCCCATCTTTACTAAAAACACAAAAATTAGCCGGGCACAATGGTGCACGCCTGTAATCCCAGCTACTTAGGAGGCTGAGAGAGGAGAATCGCTTGAACCCGGGAGGCAGACATTGAAGTGAGCCGAGATCACACAACTGTACTCCAGCCTGGGTGACAGAGCAAGACTCTGTGTCAGAAAAAAAATAAAAAAAGAGTGACCTTGGACAAATTACTTAGCCTTTCTAGGCCTCAGTTTTCTCATCTGTAAAATGGCAATAATACAGCATTTACTCTATAGGGTTGTTAATTAATGTATGTCAAGCACTTAGAGAAGTCTCCAGCATATATATAGTAAATGCTCCCAAATGTCTATTATCATAAAGAACACCACATTCCTCTGGCCAGAAGCACATTGTGTGGACTCCCACAGCCCTCCTGTGCCCATAGAAGGGAAGCACTTGCTGTGGACCTTGGCTTTCTTGAAAGGATGCCTGGGGGGTCCTCCTCCAACAGAGGTGGTTCCTGGCCTCCTATTCTGGCACAGTTGACTGTGAGGACCACGTGCAACTTCCGCCTTCCCAAGGGCCTCAGTTTCCTCCCCTAGGAAAGAAAGGCATTCGTAATGTCCTGTCCCACAAATGGTCATTTGGATTCCCTTGTTTGTGGTATCCTGGACAAAGCCCCTACTCCATGATTTCCTGAATGTACACCCTACCGCAGACGGACACATGAGCCCACGCATGCCACCGAATCAGCAAGAGAAGTCGAGGAAACAACCCTGGCCCTGAAGCGCTCCCTCGGGAAGACATGGAGAATTATTTTTTGCTTTAAATATCTCTAAAGAAGGTTTAGAAAAGGGACTTTCCAGCTTTTCCTTTGCCTTTATGTTTTCTGGTTGGGAACACAGAAATTTCCTATCTTGAGTCCAGAAGGAAGCGAACATTTTTTAAGGGAGTTTTGTTTCCAGACCACAGTTTCTTCTCTTTAGCAAAGCCCTTAATTGGAAACAGTTGTCACTGACCCCATTGGCATGTCCTGGGGTAGGGAGGACATGCACCCAGCCTGCAGTGACTTTGCTCTACCATTTCCAAGGAGGCAGCCTGAAGAAGTGAGCCCTGGATGCTGGGGCCCTTGCTAGGCTGACCAGTCTGCTTGGTAAAGGGCCAAGGCAGAGGGTGGTTTCAGCCAAGCACACTTGGTTTTCTGCAGTGGTTCTCATTCAAGCTGTCCAGAGACAATCATCTGGACGACCCCTAGAAAGGTCACCTCTGAAGCAGGAAAACAGGAGAGGAAGAGGGTAGCCATTGCACTTAGAGTGACTCTTCCGTGTTGGGTTAGCTGCTGGCTGGATTTCTGTGCTTGGCTGCAGCCTCTTGTCGATGACACATTCATACCCAGCCAGAACGACAGCCTTGGCTGCAGGTTTGGATTTCTTAACACCCAGATGTGAGCTGTTAGTGGCACACAGCAGTGACCAGTTCCTAATATGTGCTCAGATGACATAAAAGTCTTTGTCCTTGAAGCAGATTCTAAGCCAAACCTTGAACTCTGTCACCCCGGCTTCCACAGATGCTTGCTTCACACGTCCTAAGGTAAGAAATAGCACAGCCCCATCCTTGAGCCTCACCACAAACAACTGCCAATGTGCAATCCCAGGAAGCTTCTGCATTAGGAAGAGGCTGCCGGAGCACCTGCGGTGAGTGACCAGATCACTCAGGCCCTGTCAGATGACTTACGTCACATTCCTCAAGGAGAAAATTACGCTCTTTATCTGTGGCTGAGGGGAGTGGGCATTGAGGTTTTCTCTGTGGAGGTAAAAAAAAAAATGTTTTGTAGATTTTACCTTTTTTAACCTCAAAAATATTTTTAAATTTAAGATGTTTTCTGAGGTAGAGTCTACGTGAGGTGTGACATGGTAATTGTGAATCGCGCCATCCAGCTAAGCTAAGGCTTATGGAGCATAATTCACTCTTTCCTTCAGCAAATATTTGAACAGTGTAAAACTAAAACAGCCCGTTAAGCAATGTGCAAGGTTCTCCCCCTGAAATGCAGCCTGGAGTCACAAGACTTGATCACTGGTCCGCAGCAGTCAGAGTCCAATTAAGACCTTCAGAGACTGTAAAGACAGGACCCATTATGGAATCTCACCCCAAATTAAAGACAACACCAAATTGCATTTTTTTTTAAGCATAAGGGAAGGAAATCAATGATCTGATTTTTCCTGTGATGACTGTTTCAGCAGTAAATGATTGCCACCTCTCCCATCTTCCCGCCCCCGATTATTCCCATCCCTCCAACTCCCTCCACCAAAATGCTCATCCACCAGAGGAAAGTGGGGGTGGGGGAGAGGTTGCACTTGAGTGACAGATGCGAGGTTATGGCTAGAAAGTGAGAACTCAACCCCAGGGGAGAGAGAGAGAGACTTCCTTTCACAGCAAAGTGGTCTAAAGTAGGCCAAGGCAGCTGGTTGGGAGAGGAATGAGAATTCTCAAGAGGAGATGAAACTGATGCCTTAATCTCAGAGTGGGGAAGACACGGCAGAATTTAATTTGGGAAGTTTCCGTGAAACAACTGAGACTGTTGGAGCCTATGAGAGAGTAATATTGGAATGAAATCAAAAGAGTTGACGTGAAGGCCATGCAGAAAATTATCTTGATTCTTTCAGGAAACTAAGGACAAAAGCAATAACTCTGTTTCCACAGAGAAATGTGTGTTTTGGGGGAAGAGTTGGGGAAAAATCGTTCAAAGAGAAACACTGCTTTTTAAAGTCACTAGACTCAAAGATGGGGTTGGGCTCATGGAAGGGAACAGGAAACTAGAAAGGCTTGGAAATAACTTGGTGATATTTTTGGTTGATACAAACTGAACTTTCTCTTTCTTTCTTTTTGTTTTTCTTTCTTTCTTTCTTTCTTTCTTTTCTTTTCTTCTCTTTTCTTTCTTTTTTTTGAGACTGAGTCTCTCTCTGTTGCCCAGACTGGAGTACAGTGGCACAACTTCAGTTCACTGCAACCTCCATCTCCTGGATTCAAGCAATTCTCCTGTCTCAGCCTCCCAAGTAGCTGGGACTACAGGCACGCGCCACCATGCCCAGCTAATTTTTTTGTATTTTTAGTAGAGACAGGGTTTCAACATATTGGTCAGGATACTCTCGAACTCCTGACCTCAGGGGATCCACCCACCTCAGCCTCCCAAAGTGCTGGGATTATAGGCTTGAGCCACCACACCCAGCCTATACAAGCTGTACTTTCTAAACTCTAAATTCCACAGTCTTTGGTGGACTGCATCCTAGATTCGCCTTCCTTTAGCTATGTGCCAAGAGGTTAGATGCAGTAAGCATCATGTGGGATGGGCACTGTAGGAGCCACAGAGTGGAAAGGCTGTGAATCCCAGGGTGCCCTCTTTGGAAAAGCCGTTGGGAGAGGGTGACCTACCACACAAGGAATGATGTAAAGTGCCTGGAGGCTTCTGCTTGTGACTATCCTGAGGCCAGGTCTTCACATAGCAGCTGTTATGTCTATTTGTTTTATTTATTTCTCTCTAAGTTTCTTTAGCTTTAAAAACAAAACAAAACAAAACTGTTCTCAAAGCAATGTCCCTGGACCAACAATGTCAGCATCGCTGGGGAATTTAGAACATGAAACAATGCTCTGCCTGGCCCAGACCTACGGAAGCAGAATCTTTAGGGTTAGGGCCAGCAATCTGTATTTTAATAAGCCCTTCTTGCGATCTTGTGTGAGAACCACCTGTTTAGCAAAACGGCAGGCCCATTGAGCTATCAGAGTCTTAAATATTTCACCCTTGTGCTATTTATGGGTCTATTTTTGGCTTTTGTATTTAAACTGCCTTTGCAGAAATAGACAAGGTTTCTGTGCCGTAGAACTCAATGTTTCCAGGGTTATTACGCGTATTACCAAATCCGCAATTTTAACATTGGGGGTGAAGAGAAGGCACAGCAGGACCTGCATGTAATTTGATCAACTCAATCTGCCTTCTTTTTCTAGGTTGAGGGGAGTGCAAAACAGTACAAAGAGATGTGGGGAGGGGGGCTCTGGCTGAATTTGGCTCCCCCTGAGCTGTCTGTCTGAGGCAACTGAGAAGGGTCCTTGAGACCTGCACCAGCTGGCTCTTGCCTTTGGATACAAGTGCTCAGAGGCCGGCATGTGATCTGCCAGCAGCAGCGAGGTTGCTCACATGCTTTCCAGCTCCTTTTCCTTTCTAAATTCGATTATCTTGCATTTCTCAACCCTGAGTTTCCTCTTTAACCCCAGGAAAAATGGGATTTTAGAGCCTGGAGACTCAGTGATGTAGTTATCCCTTAGCCTCCTCTCCCCTCCCAGCCACACATTCTGAGTAGCACTCTCCCTGTCTGGGTTCCAGACCTGCCAAGACATTCCAGGACAGAGGCGATTCCTTCCTGCTGGCCGTCCGGCTCAGGTTGTCAAGCCAGATAAGTGAGGCCAAGCACAGGTATCTGTTAGAGAGGCCAAGAGATGCATGATCCCTGCAGCTTCTGGCACATGCAGAGGAGCAGGCAACTGGGGCTTGTGCAAAGCTTAGAGACAGCAAGGAGCAGGAGAAGACTGTGTGTTATGTAAGTGAAACTGTGGGTTGTGCACTGCTATTCACCTGTTGCTAATTAGTGCACTGCCTGTCAGGACTCAGGCTAGAAAACATCTTCCTCCGACCCACGCTCACCTCGCTGTCAGAGTGAAGACATAATAATCCAGTCTAGGCCGGGCGCGGTGGCTCATGCCTGTAATCCTAGCACTTTGGGAGGCTGAGGTGGGTGGATCACCTGAGGTCAGGAGTTCAAGACCAGCCTGGCCATCATGATGAAACCCCATCTTTGAAAAAATAAAAATAATCCAGTCTAGAAGGGTTCTGTCCAACAGAAGAATGTATTGAACCACGTGGCATGTTAGGTGCTGGGGATACGAGATGAATAAACCAGGGACCCTGCTCACAAGGAACTCGTGATCAAGAAGAGGGACACAAGTAAACAGTTGTGTACAATCCATGTGATAGAGAAAGCAAAACTATCTTCAGTGTATAAAAATCCTGCAGTGCTTTGAAAGTTGAGTCAGGCCCACTCAGAAGTCCCTTCCACAAGTGTGTTCTAGGAAGGGAGAACAGTAAGTACAAAAGTTAGGGAGTGGGGCTGGGGTTCTCAAATCCTAAAATGGCAAAACCAAGCTAAGGTTTCCATGCTAGATACAGAGTCACGAGGGGTGCTTCCTCTGGACGGGCTGGCAATAAGACTCAAAATGTGAGTAGGAGAACCCAAGAAGAAAGTAAGTAGAAACAGGTAAGGACATGGACAGAGAAGGTAGGGAGAAGCGGGGGTAGACAGATTGCTGGGATCATGAGCTAGCACTGAGGCTTGTCTTTGTGAGCCTCTGCAGAGGTCGCTTGGGAGCAGGAGCCGAGGATAGAAGGCAGGGTCAGAAGAGAGGCAGCTGGAGCCCAGAAACAGTTTAAATACTCCCCTGCCCTGCCCTACACAGCCTTCTGTATCCAGGAAGGCACTAGCAGGAATGAGAGGGAGAATCCAGAAACGGAGAACTGAAATCTGCCCATTTGAACACAAGATAAAGTTTTGAAAAAACATCAGGGAGGAAAGAATATACAAGGGTAGAAAAGCTTATGAAGCAAAAAAGAATATCCCAGAGGCACGTTTTGTTCTATTTCCCGACCTACAAAGAGATCTCCCTCAAATGTCAGGCTCTCGCCTCAGCTCTCTTTTCCTCTCATGGCCCCGTCCCCTGGGCTGTGACTTCAGTGACCGTGAACACCCTTGGTCTCCAGACCAGCCTCTCTCCCAGCCAGTAAGTGCTTACTGGACACCTTCACCTTGAACCCCCATGGACGCTGCCACCCTAACATGTCCAAAACTGAATACACCATCACCAGCCCTCCCTGCCGTCCCCTTGCCACTGGGCCCTAGCTCAGGGAATGGTACCTCAATTCACCTCAATGCCTGACCCAGAAATCCAAGGAGGCCTCTCTCTCACCTCCTCCCTCTAATCAGATTATTTCCTAAGCCACTCTGGAACCTATTCAGCTTATGTTAGTTTGCTATTTCTGCTGTAACAAACTGCCACAAACTTGTGGCTTAAAACAACACAAGTTTATTATCTTATAGTTCTGAAGGTCAAAAGTCCTACAATCGGGATGTCAGCAGGGCTGTGGTCCTTTTGGAGGCTCCAGGTAAAGATCTGCTTCCTTGCCTTTCCTAGCTTCCAGAAGCCGCCTGCATTCCTTAGCTTGTGGCCCCTTCCTCCAGCTTCAAAGAAAACAGCAGAGCATTGTTGGAGCTCAGAAAACAATACCCCAAAATGAAAGTCTCAGAAGCAGCCTCAGAAGCAAAACTTCTTCCCTGACCTTCTCCTGCACTCCTGTCTCTCAGTCCCATTCTCCCCTGAGGCAAGCCACAGAAACTAGAATCCCTCTTCTCCAAGCTGGATCACAGAAACCAGATCATCTTTTCCCCAAAGCCAGCCATAGAACCTAAAAATATTTCTCTAACTTTCCCTCTACCTTTCTGTGTAATAACTGGCCATAAGGAAACTATCTAACCTACCTCGTTTGACTGGAGGTCATAAGATCCCCATTCCAGAGAGGGTCCTGCCCCATTCCCAGAATGAAGGAATGCTGCTCAGAGAGAACAGGAGAAACTAGGCAGACAGGACTTGCTGTGTCCCCACTCAGTCTATTAGTGAAGCTGCCTTTGCAGAAATGATGACAGTGAGAGAAATCCGACATAGAAAAATTATGATAGTGAGAGAAATCTGACATAGCTGACTCTACCTTGTTTCCGACCTCAAGATATCCTTGCTCTTTCCTGGGTATAGTCTAAGCTAACTTTGGGAGGAATTTAGTTTATAGTTTAAACAAAGATGTTAACAGCTCCTTCTCAAAACTAACCCTCTCCTTGCTCAGGAATGACAAACTGCCTTTGTAAAACTAATAAATTAGCCACGAGGTTAGAATTATGGTTCACAAGTCACGTAACTGAAGGTCACAAGATTTGTTACCTCCTCAATTTCTCCTATAGATAATATCACTATTGCAAAACCTAAAATTGGTGTTTGAGGTATCTTTCAGACCTTCAGTTTTGATAGACCAGCTGTTGCCATCCAGACCAGTTATTCCATACCAGGAAACTGGCTCTATTTGTCTTGTGATCCCCTACCCAAGAACCTACTCAGCACAAGAAGACAGCTTCAATCCTCTATGATTTCCTTCCCAACCCCACCAATCAGCATACCTGTTCCCTAGCTCCCTCTCCACCAAACTACCCTTAAAAAACCCCAGCCTCTGAGTTCTCAGAGAGGTGGATTTGAGAATTGTCTCCCATCCTTTTGTTTGACTGGCCCTGTGATTAGTGAACTCCTTCTTTGCTGCAACACCTGCTGTTCTCAGTAAACTGGCTTTTCTGGGCAGCAGGCAAGAAGAATCCATCAGACAATTACATTAGCATTAGATCATAACATTTTTGTCCAGTCATATTTCTACATGGCTATCCATACTTTTCTGAACCTAAGCTTAAACATAGACAATTTCTCCTGTATCTTTAAGTCTTCATTCTGAAGGCACTTGTGTTATATACAGAACTTTAAGTAAATAAGCCTTAAATATGTTTATATGCCTTTTCACCGAGTAATCTGCCATTTGTGAGTTGATTTTTCAGCAAACCTTCAGAGAGCAAAGGGGAAATTTTCCCTTGGTCCCTACAGTTTCAACAAAGTTCTCTGTTCTTCCATCTTTTAAGGATTTTTATGATTACCTTGGGCCTACCCAGATAATCCAGGATAATCTCCCCATCTCAAGATCCTTAACTTAATTCAAGTTCTTTTTGTCTTATAAAGTAACATTTTCACGTTACTTTATAATCAGGTTCTCACCCCAGCTCTCTTTTAGGATTAGGAAATGAACCTCTTTGGGGGGCCATTATTCTACCTACCACACACCATTTCCTACCCAATACCACTGCTAACATCTCCTTCATTTGGAGTTACCAATACACTCCCAAGTGCATAGAAGCACCACAAAGTATTTAATGAGGGGAAGAACAAGAGAGAAGAAGGAGAAAAGAAAGAGAAAGGAGAAGAAAGCCTCTTCCCATAGACTCTTTGAAGCAAAGGATGCCTTTCATTCCCAATCCCTTCCTTAGTTTCCTTGACCCCAGTATTTCCCCCTCCAAACCATTCTTGGCCTTGTTCTTTCCTTTTGCCCTTGCTATTTGCTCTGGCTAGAATTTCAGTCTCTATTTCCTAACAGTCACCCCCACTCTACCTCAACTCCTATACTGGCTAAGTCCTGGTCTTTCAGGTCTTAGTGGAGATGTCATTTCCCCAGGAAGCCTTCTCCAGCTCTCAGGTTTAGGTCTCCTGAGGTCTCCAGTGGGCACCATTGTACCTTGCTCTTATCTGTCCTAGTCCTTATCTCATCCAAAAGTCATCATCTATTCTCTTGTCTATCTGTTGCTCTGAGCTTTCAACACTTTGAGAACAAGGTCTGAATCTTTTCCATGTTGTCCCCCAAGTACATTATAGGGCTCAATAAATATTTTCTAAATAAGATTTTAAAAAGAAAATAACACTTCTTTTCACTAAAACTCTTTGGAAGCCAGGTCTGATCTAGTTGCTTGTGTTCAATGCTAGCCCCAGGTCTTGCTCTTTATTGGCACTTACTACCTGCTATTGGCTTGACTGGACAGTGTGGTAACAAAGTCAATAGATGCATTCCAGTGGGAAGGGAGGGGGCAGTAAACAGTTCAAAGCTTGTCAGTTGGTCCCAGATCAGGAAGGCAACTGAGGACAAGGCCCTGGCAGAGAGGCATGGAAGATTTTCCAAAGCTGGGGATCCAAAAGAGAGGTTTCCCCTCTCAGGTCACATAGGCGAGGCTGGACTCTGCTGTCTGTAATTTCATCACTGGCCACAGCAGGATTCCTGAGATGTAATAAGAATTCCAGGACAGCACACATGAGGCAGCAGCTGGCGGATAGCCTTATGCTAAATGAAGGCTGGGTGGTGAGGCAGTTCCCCAGCAGAGGCACACACTAGGGGGGCCTAAATTCCTTCCTGCTCCACCCACCATAATCCACCTCCCCTTCCCCCTTCTCATCTGTATTTCTGAATGCCAGGCCCACTCAGGCCAGACATTTAAGAGAGCACCACCAAACTTCTAGCACCTTCAACAGTTGTCACAACTGATGAACAAAAAATGTTAGCAAACGACCCTTCCCTATCTGTTTTTGATAGATTAAGGATTGAAAAAATCATAGTTTGTCTCCTTTAGGAGTTTGTGTGGCCAATACAAATTATGTCAAAATCCTCGTTAATTTAGTTTCTGTAGACTAAAAGATAAACAAGTATCTCTTTCTCTCTCTTCCTCTATTTTTACTTTTTTTAAAAATAAAATAAAATAAATATTACAGGACTTTCACAGCCAAAGTCAACTTTTCAATTCCTCTTCAAAAATTCCCTGAAAATTTTTGTTTTGGTCTTTTGATTTTTTTTTTTTTTTTCAGATAGAGTCTCACTCTGTCACCCAGGCTGGAGTGCAGTGGCACCATCTCAGCTCACTGCAACCTCCACCTCCCAGGTTCAAGCGATTCTCCTGCCTCAGCCTACTGAGTAGCTTGGATTACAGGTGCGCACCACCACACCTGGCTAATTTTTGTATTTTTAGTAGAGACAGGGTTTCACCATGTTGGTCAGTCTGGTTTCAAACTCCTGACCTTGTGATCCACCTGCCTTGGCCTCCCAAAGTGCTGGGATTACAGGTGTGAGCCACCGCGCCTGGCTGTTTTGGTTTATTTCTCTTTTTTTAATTTATTATTATACTTAAATTCTGGGGTACATGTGCAGAACATGCAGGTTTGTTACATAGGTATACATGTGCCATGGTGGTTTGCTACACCTGGTTTATTTCTTTTCACAGTTATATTATATTTACTTACTCATTTTTCTCTTAGTGAACATTTAGGTTGTTCCGGGTTTTTTCTTCTTTCAAATAACTCTACAATATATTATTCTGCATATCTTATGTACACATGGGAGAATCTCTTACGTGGAATTGATGGTTAAGTACTTCCACATCTTAACTAGATAAGTAATTACTAAATTACTATCCAAAATGGTTGCATCAATTTATACTCTCACTCACAGCATACATGTTGCTCTGTATCTTCTCGAATATTTTGGCAAATGCTTGTTTTTACCAGTCTTATAGCTATACCTTGCTTTGCTTTAATTTACGTTTCCCTGACTACCACTGAGATTGTCATCTTTTCATGTATTTATTGGCCTTTTAGATTTCATCTTCTGTGAATTGCCTGCTCATATCTTTTGCCTAATTTCCTATTGAGACATTTATCTTTTTCTTATCAATTTATAGTTTGGATTGCATATAAATTTGTCTATACGATTTGAATCATATAGAATGCATATGATTCAGAATCATATATATCCTGAAACACAGTCCTTTTTTTTTGTAGAAATGGGGTATTGCTATTTGGCCCAGGCTAGTCTCAGACTCTTGTTCTCAAGCAATCCTCTCACCTCAGCCTTCCAAAGCTCTAGGATTACAGGCGTGAGCCACCATGCCCAGCCTGGATACTGCTGTTTTGTTCTTTATAGGCTATGTTCAATCAAGTCTTCCAAGAAGCAGACAAAATTGGAAGTGCAAGACAATCGGGGATAATAGCTGTGCAGGATGATGGGGAAAATAGTAGACATGTTTGGGGAGAGTTTTCAGACCTCACGCAGGTCTTTATGCCTGTGAAAGGGAAGAAAAGGAAAGATAATTGGGTAGGAAGAGCCTCCATCTGCAGGGCAACTCTGAGAAAGTCAGCCAGGCCAATGGGAAGCCCCAGAAGAAAGTCTGCCTTTTAAAGAAGTCCCACATTGAGCAGAAATGACTCAACTCTGGTACTCCCTCAAAGTGCTCAGTCATTGGCTAGCATCATCAGAGTGAACAGGGCCTCTGCTCGAACACAGTGGTGGGTCCTGAAGGTGGGACAACTCCAGAGTGTCAGCCAATCATACCTCATAGGTGTGTCTCTGTTGAAAGGAGCCAATCCCATGACTACCACATTGCAAATATCTTCTCCCAGTTTGTGTTTGTCTATTTTTCATTTTCCTTTATGGCATCTTTTGAGGAAAAGAAGCTTTACCTTTTTTATTTGTTTGTTTGTTTGAGACAGGGTCTCTCTCTGTCACCCAGGCCGGAGTGCAGTGGCACAATTATGGATCACGGCTGCCTCAACCTCCCTGGCTCAAGCAATCCTCCCACTTCAGTCTCCTGAGTAGCTAGGACTACAGGGGCATACTACCATTCTTGACATGGTTTGGCTCTGGGTCCTCACCAAAACCTCATGTCGAACTGTAATCCCACATGTTAAAGGAGGGGCCTGGTGGAAGGTGATTGGTTCATCAGGGTGGTTTCTAATGGTTTAGCACTATCCCCCTAGTGCTGTCTTATGATAGAATTCTTATGCAATCTGGTTGTTTAAAAGTGTGTAGCACTTCACCCTTCTCTCTCTCCTGCCACCATGTGAAGATGTGCTTGCTCTCCCGCTTCACTATGCATCATGATTGTAAGTTTCCTAAGGCCTCCCCAGCCATACCTCCTGTATAGCCTGCAGAACTCTGTGTCAATTAAATCTCTTTTCTTTATAAATTACCCAGTGTCAGATAGTTCTTTATAGCAGTGTAAGAATGGACTAACACAATCCTCGACTGTGTTTGCCTATCTTTTGTAGAGATGGGGTCTTACTAGTTTGCCTACACTGGTCTTAAACTCCTGGGCTCAAGTGACCCTCCCACCTTGGCCTGCCAAAGTGCTGAGATCATAGGCATGAACCACCCTGTGCCCAGCCGAAGCTTTACATTTTAATGCACACAAATTTACCAATGCTTTTCTTTAGGGTTTGTACTTTTTCTGTTTTATGATATAATTGACTATACTGTGATCTTGGAAGTTTTTCTCTATTTTCTCCTAGAAGTCTGAAGGTTTTATTTTAAATTTTTTTCACCTAAAATTTCATATTGTTGGGTTTTTTCAATATGGGCTATCAAATTCTCAGTACCATTAATTGAATAATTTATCCTTTCTCTACTGATCTGCATGTCATCTCTGCCATATATCAAGTCATCACAAATACAGGGATCCATTTCAGAAGGCTCTATTCTGTTCTATTGGTCTGTTTGTCTCTTTCTGGGCTAAAACCACACAGTCTTAATTTAACAGGTCTTATAATCTTATAGGGTGAGTCACTCATCTTGTGTTTTTCAAAATTTCTTAACTATTTTTGGTCCTTTTTCACAACAATGTTAGAATCATGTTGTCTAGAACTATTAAAAAAATCCTATGTGGATTTGGTTGGAGTCACATAAAATTTATAGATTAATTTGGAAAGAACTGAAATTTATGACACCAAATCTTCCTATCACAAATACATCTTATCTAACTATTAAAGAATACCTAGGCCAAACTGACACAAGAACAGAAAATCAAACAGCGCATGTTCTCACTCATAGGTGGATGTTGAACAATGAGAACACATGGACACAGGGAGGGGAGCATCACACACTGGGGTCTGTAGGGGGGAACTAGGGGAGGGACAGCAGGGGGGTGGGGAGTTAGGGAGGGTTAACATGGGGAGAAATGCCAGATATAGGTGATAGGGAGGAAGGCAGCAAACCACATTGCCATGTATGTACCTATGTAACAATCTTGCATGTTCTTCACATGTACCCCAAAACCTAAAATGCAATAAAATATATATATATATAAAAGAAAAAATATATATCAAAGATGAAATTACATTGAAAAAGTAATCCAAGCCCTTTGCTTTAAAAATAGGGAGAGCTTCAAAGTGGTAGCTTTCTAAAAAACAGAGGGAGTTCAGTGGCAATTGAAAAGTTAGCAGTTTGCAAAACCACAATTGTTATCCGTGGTTTGATACTGACACATTCATTCATCCACTCCTATTTTGTCAGGCAGCATGAGAATAGAAATAAAAAGGTACATGACTATACAAAAAAAAAAAAAAAGAATACCTGGACAGGCACAGTGGTTCATATCTGTAATCTCAGCACTTGAGGCCAAGGCAGGAGGATCACTTGAGGCCAAAAGTTTGAGATTAGCCTGGGCAACATAGTGAGATCCTATCTTTACCAAAAAAAAAAAAAAAATTTGGCCAGGTGTGGTGTGACTCACCTGTAGTCCCAGTTACTCAGGAGACTGAAGCAGGAGTATCACTTGAGTCCAAGAGTTCAAGGCTGGAGTGAGCTATGATGGTGCCACTATATTCCAGTCTGGGTGACAGAGAGACACCCTGTCTCTAAAAAACCCTAAGAACAAAAACAACAAAAAAAGAATACCTAAATAAGCTTTTTAATTTAATAATATGTATAATTTAAATCTATAATATATATAATTTATTTTATAGTTTTCTTTATAAAGATCATGTATATATTTCTGGTACTTTATAGCTTTTGTTTCTCTTATATAGATGTTAGCTTTAAATTTTCTTATTTTCTAACTGTGGTTGGTACCTTAAAATGCACATTAATTTTTGTATAATGATCTTCTATCTAGCAACTTTGATGCATTCTCCTATAAATTTTATGAGGCTCTTTTTTATACACCTCTGGAAAGTTTAGATACTTCTGCACCCGAGAAAAAGTTACCAGCAAGCACTTATCCTTGGTGACCAAAGCAGTCCAAGCAAAGGACTAACTCGCTAACACCCGTGGCTAAACTACTGCAACTTGTTCCTAAATCTTACTATCAAATTGACATATGCAACAGCAACACCCTCTTCTGGAGACCTGCCAGCAAGACAGAGGTCTCCAGGGAAAAAGCCCGTGCTTGTTTAGATCAAAGATCCAGACCAAGTGGCCTAGCTTGAGGTCAGCCTTGCTGTTACAAAACAGAATGATCCCCAGGCAAAGGGCTCAGAGCCAGCTGGGTTAGATGAGGGGCTGCCTGGATGACCTGATTAGAGGATAGTGTTTCTTGATTGGCCACATCCACTCTGTTCTTCCACTCCCCTGACTTGAAAAGGCCTTGGGGACATCAGAAGCAGGCCAGAAGGAGGAGGAAGCACCACATGGAGAAAGAGTTAGAGTGAAGCCTGCCCCTTGCCCACTGAATACCCCTGCTCAGCCCGCAAAGTGTTCCCCAGCTAGGCTTCCACCCAAAGCATCCATCTGGCTTCATGACTGGGGGCAGTTGGCAGCTTCGAGAGACCTGTGAGGCCAGGAAAAGGCATTCCATAGCTGTTGACTTTGAGGTCATCCTATAGGATGCTAAAGAAAGAGAGACAGAAAGAGAAGGAGGATGAAGAGGTGATGCCATTTGTTGGGCACTGGCATCTCATTGGACCCGAGCTGTCTCCACAATGGCCCAGAGGCAAGGTGACTTTTCCAGAGATCCCACTTCTCCTTTAAGAAGGGCCATTTCTCCATGGCCTACTTGGGTGCATAGGACCCTAATGGCCTGATGTGAAGGGCTGGTTTTATTTCCGTAACTATTGAAGCTGAAAGCCAGTGGGGCAGAGTAAAAAGTAAATGAACCTCAAGTCAGACAGACCTGAATTCAAATCCCTATGTGAACTCAGGCAGGGTGTAGTCAATTCTTCTGAACTTTGATTTCATCGTCTGTCTAAGGAAGAAGAAAATACCTTCCTTGTTGATTAAATTGAAATTAAATCATGTACATCAAAGTAAAGTGGCTGCCTGATAAAGCTGTTTTGAATCCTTAGAAGGATAGTCGCTGAGTCACCTCTCTAATGGATGTGGGATACTTGCCAATCTCAACCTTTTCCCAATGAACTAGGAAAAATGAGTTCTCCTGAAATAAGAGGCAGTCACTAGGTCCTGTGTTGTGTGATCAGGATGGAGTTTATGTAGATATGGTAACTCATTCTATTCTTACGACAGCCCTGTGAGGTGGACAGAATAGATATTCTAGCCATGCTGCAAATGAAGAGACTGCAGTTCAGAAAAGCACCGTGATATCTTAAAGTCACGAGCAGGATATAGAGAGCAGAGATAAGAAGCTGTGTACGTCCTTTCCAGAAGCCTTTGCTGTCCTGCCCAGGTCATTACTCTTCTCCTGTCTTGGTAATCTCATCCTAGACCTCAGGTAATCCCTTAGGTTTTTTTGTTTTATTTTCTTTTTAGAGACAAAGTCTCACTCTTTCATCCAGGCTGGAGTACAGTGGCACAATCATGGCTCACAGCAGCCTTGAACTCCTAGGCTTAAGCAATCCTCTTGCCTCTGCCTCCAGAGAAGCTGAGATTATTGGCATGCACCCACTGGGCGTGGCTAATTTTTTTTTTTTTTTAATTTTTTGTATAGAAGAGGTCTCACTATGTTGCCCAGGCTGGTCTCTTAACTCCTGGCTTCAAGCAATCCTCCTGTCTCAGCCTTCCAAAGCACAGAGATTACAGGCATGAGTCACTGTGCCCTGCCTTAACCCCACAGTTTTTAACTTAGTTCTGGAACAATCCTGATCTCTCTTTTTCAGAGATTAAATTAATTATTTCAATTGCCAGAAGCAACAGTTCATTGACCTACGTGACCCTACCCGGCCCTAGTGTTAACAAGAATTGACTGAAAAGCTATGGCTTTTTTCTGTTCTCGCTTTTCCTAGGAACTGCCATTGTGTGTAATGACCATGAGCTGGAGAGTACAATCAAATAACATTAAAGAGGCAAGAAAGGCTCATGGGAAGAAAAAAAGGGCAAAAGAAGCATTTTTATAGGAATCAGCAAATCAATATTTAAACAAAAAGTAATTACTCTTATTATATATTGTCATTACTAGAATGATCTGTGCAGCTATACCGGTTCCTTCATTCATTTGTAAGGTTCTAGAGGAAAAAGTGTCTCTGTCTGTGTTTAATCTTCTACCACACCTGGCCTGGTATCTAGCACTCACACAAGTGAACCATAGAAGGAGGGAATTGGTGGCTCATCCTCCAGAAATGCCTTCAACTCTGGCTTTCAGTTATGTCTGACATTCTCACCATGAGAGTTTCCGTCTCTTGGAGGCTGTTCCTTTCCACTAGGTTAACCAGAACCCACACACTCTCTCCCTAGAGCAGAGCAGGATACCATGGGGAGAGCCCTTTAAAGAAGAAAGTCGAGGGAAAAGCTGACGCATGGGACATGGCCAGTCCTATGAGGGACCTAAATGAGAATACATGCTAGGACACGGAGCATGGCTCCAACCCCCATAGGAGGGAAGAAAAATTAGGGTCCCTGAGAAGGCAGACATTGCTCACACCATCATTCTGGCAGGACGAGTTTGGTTCCATGCTGCAACCTGGGCTGCAAGACTGAGCAACTCCAAGTGGCTCCTGTGTGAATCGAGATGATAGCCTTGGTCTCATTCCTTTGGTCTCCATCAGAATTGGGATGGAATACTGCAGACCTCTGGGGAGCCCAGAATGCTCTTCAGAGCAGGAGATGCTCAGAGCCTCATTCTACCAAGGCAGGTCAAGAGGCTACTGATGTATTATCTCTAATTTTTTCACTTACTGTTTTGGTCATTGACTTATTTAGTCATCCATTCATTAACATACTTATCCCTGTTTTGTTACAAAATGGATTTAAAGTGAAACTAATTTATCCAGAAGATAATTTTTTTTTTTTTTTTTTAGAGACGGGGTTTTGCCACGTTGCCCAGGCTGATCTCAAACTCCTGAGCTCAAGCAATCTACTGGCCTCAACCTCCCAAAGTGCTGGGATTACATACAGGTGTGAGCCACCATGCCTGGCCTAGAAGATATTTTTTAAAGTTAACTCATTTCTATCATCAGTTGCATTTGATAATTTAATTCAACAAATAATTTTAAAATGCCTAACTCTATAAACAGTGTGACATCAGTGAAAAGACAAGCGAGGACCCCACCTGAATGTACCTTATAGTCTAGCTGTGAGCAAGTAACAAACAATTTGAATATAATTGCACACCAGTTACTTCATAATTCTAGTAATCGTTATTTAGTTATTTATTTATTTTTGAGACAGAGTCTTGCTTTGTAGCCCAGGCTGGAGTGCAGTAGTGCAATCACGGCTCACTGCAGTCTTCACCTCAGAGGCTCAAGCCATCTTCCCACCTCAGCCTCCTAAGTACCTGGGACTACAGGCACACATCACCACATCTGGCTAATTTAAAAAAAAAATTGTAGATACAGCCTCACTATGTTGCCCAGGCTGACCTCAAACTCCTGGAATTAAGTGATCATCCTGTCTCAGCCTTCCAAAGTGCTAGGATTACGAGTATGAGCCACTCTGCCTGGCAAATCTTCTTACTATCAGTCAGTCCCTAACTACTGCAAAAATTAGTGTTCATAGCCATTTATATTTTATATACTCTAATGATATCTCACTAATTGTCATTCCATTCCTTGACAACCAAAAGTTGCTCTCCAGAGCAAGGCTGGCGCAACAGCTGCCCTCTGGTCCCCGCCCCTAGCCTTTGCTGCTCAACCGCCTACTGCTACCACCCAGGCAGCGGCCGTCAAATGAAAGAACTTACGTACAAACATATAAGTGAGAATGGATGTTAAAGCAATCAGTAGACAATATTTCACACAACTTGCCAACTCCAAGCAAGCATGAGGAAGTAGCTAAATTTGTAGAGACCCATTCTCAAACAAGGTCTAGTTCTGTTTAGCTAAGCTCATCCAGGTTACTCCAGAATTCAATTTAACAAACCTCCCCTCCCCCACCAGGTACTGACAAGGACTCATGAGTTATTTGTGCCTCAGGACACCCACGGGAGCCAGGCCTTCTCTAGTCCAGGATCCTCTGTACTGGCTCCAGGTAAGAGCCCCTTGTTTCACCTGCCTCCACCCCATGTGCAAGCCAGGGTTTCTTCTTCACTGAGGAGACGCTAGTGATTCAGGTCCTTCCTGGGTTTATGCAGAAAGAGACACTGGTTCTCTTGACCTGCCAAGCTATGTGAAAAAGCACTGAACTCAAGCCAGATATTTTACAGTCCTATCTAGAGGACTAAGGGAAATTCATTTGACCTCTAAGACCCAGAGTTTTCTTCCTGGGGAAATAGAGATTCTGCTACAAGCCCTACTTTTTTCCCTGGCTGGCTGCAAGACTCAGGGCCTAGTGCAATGTACAGCTCTGTGTAGAGAGAGGGAGGGACTCATGCTCACACACTCATCTTCTGCTGGGATGCCTGGCTCTCTTGGCTCTGTGTTTACCTGCACCCTAGAGGCTCCACTGTGGTCAGGATCAGATGTAAGTCAGGATATTTATAAAAGTTATATTTATACAAGTTTAAGCTAGTCTCCAACTCATGCTCTCAGGTGATCCACCCACCTCGGCCTCCCAAAGTGTGGGGATTATAGGCATGAGCCATGGCACCCAGCCCTAGATGTTTTAAATGAAATGTTTGGTGTCCCAAACCTAGATTGCAATCTGAAGAAGAGTATAAACCAATGTAAAAATGAAGCCAATCTCGGGTGCTGGGTCAAGGTTGAAATCTCATGATCTCCCAGCTGTGAGCCACGTTTGAGACAGTCCAGGCTAATCCCTGCCTTTTAGAGATGAAGAAAGGGAAGCCTGGCCACTGGCTCCACATCACCACTAAAGTTAATAACAAACCAGGACCCAGGTACCACATTTCTCATCTCCCCAGTCAGAAGCTGAGGGTAATGGCTGATATTTGTGCCTTGAGCTTTAAACTTTTTCTGAATGTGTTTGGATTTTTTATATAAGTTATAATTATAAATATCTTGACTTAGATTCTTTCCTTCACAAAACAGAGAACAGCTAAGATCACCCAGTGAGTAAGAGACAGAGGCTGAGTTAGTGCACAGCGTGAGGGTGTTAGAAAGAGCTGGGGAAAAAAAGACGAATTTTTTTTAAACTGCCTTGAAAATAGTGGTAGGATACACAATATTGAAGGAGAAGAACAAAGTTAGAGGACCTACACTATCTGCCTTCAGGACTTACTGTAAAGTTACAGCAACAATACAGTATGGTATTGGCAAAAGAATAAATAAAGAGATCAATGAAACAGAGTAGAGATTCCAGAAACAGACCCATATAAATATAGTCAATTGATCTCTGACCAAAAACACAAAGGCAATACAATGGGGAAAAAATTGAGAAAAAATAGTCTTTTCAAAAAATGGTACTGGGACTACAGGACATAGGAGAAAATCTAGATGACTTTGGCTTTGGTGGTGACTTTCTGTTGTTGTTGTTGTTGTTGTTGTTGTTGTTGTTGTTGTTGTTTGGAGACAAGGTCTCTGTCACCCAGGCTGAAGTGCAGTGGCTCAACCAGGGCTCACTGCAGTCTTGACCTCCCAGGCTCAAGTGATCCTCCCACCTCAAGCCTCCTGTGTAGCTGGGACTACAGGCACCTGCCACTATGCCTGGCTAATTTTTTTAAATTATTTGTAGAGTTGGACTCTCTCTATGTTGCCAGGATGTCTTGAACTCCTAGGCTCAAGTGATCCTCCCACCTTGGCCTTCCAAAGTGCTGAGATTACAAGTGTGAGTCACTGCACCCGGGCAGGTTATGACTTTTTTGACATGACACCAAAGGCATGATCTATAAAAGAAAAAACTGATAAGCTAGACTTCATTAAAATCAGAAGCTTCTGCTCTGTAAAAAATACTTGTAAGAATAAAAACAAAAGCCACACACTTGGAGAAAGTACTTGCCAAAGATATATTTGATATGGGACTATTATCCAAAACATAAAAATAACTCTTAAAACTCAACAATAAGAAAACAAACAACCAATTAAAAATGGGCCATAAGAGACACTTCACCACAAAAGATATACAGGTGGCAAATAAGCGTATGAAAGATGCCCCACAACGTATGTCATCAGGGAAATGCAAATTAAATCAACCATGAGATACCACTACACACCTTTTAGAATGGCCAAAATCCAGAACACTGATGTAAGGTATGTGGATATGCTTTGGTCAAGGAATAGGCCGAGATGGATATCCAGGCCTGCATGAGTCAGCAAGTTTGGCACACAGGCTCACACTTACACTTGTTATATAATCTGTTTGTGTAAGTTCATACTTGACTTGGACCCACAGTTGTCTGTAAAAGGTATAACTCCCCTGTTAATGCTGTGCACAAGAGACATGGCTCTTGGGCTCGGCTCGGCTCAAAATGGCTTGACATGGTGGGCATGCAGGCATCCAGAGAAAGAGAGGGAGTCAGAGCTGTCCGTCTTTGCAGATGGACAGAGGGAGCCAGGACAGAGCTCAGCTTGCTTGTGCCCAGAGAGAGAAAGAGTTAAGCTGCCGACTCTGAAGGCAAGGGAGAACCGGCCACGCAGCTGTGAGTGGGAGCCGCCAGACTAAGCAGGGCGGACAGTGTGAGAGAAAGCTGTTGATGAGAGCTGCTGCTGCATAAAATCCTCTTTCACCTGCCTACAACCCCCCGAGTTTTCTTTCTGCTCATCCAGCCACTCCCGGGACCTCAACTTAACATGTGGCATATTTGTGAACCTAACAACTGCCAACACCAAATGCCGGCAAGGATATGGAGCAAAAGAAACTCTCATTCATTGCTAATAGGAATGCAAAGCAGTACAGCCGCTTTAAGGATAGTTTGGCAAATTCTTACAAAACTAAACATACTGTTACCATACAATGTGGTAATCATACTCTTTGGTTTTCACCCAAAGAAGTCAAAAGTTTATGTCCACACAAAAACCTGCACTTGGATGTTTAGAGTAGCTTTATTCAAAATGGCCAAAACTTAGAAGCAACCAAGATGTCCTTCAGTAGGCGAATGGATAAACTGTGGTGCTTTCAGACAATGGAGTATTACTCAGCACTGAAAATAAATGAGCTATCAAGTCATGAAAAGACATGGAGGAAACTTAAATGCATATTACTAAGTGAAAGAAGCCACTTTGAAAAGGCTGCATGCTGTATGATTCCAACTATACGGCAATATGGAAAAGGCAAAACGATGGAGATGGTAGAAAGATCAGTAGTTGCTAGGGGTTAGGGTGGAGGGAGGGATAAATAGGCAGAGCACAGAGGATACTTAGGGCAGTGAAAATACTCTATGATGGTTTAATGGAACAAACATGCCATTATAAATTTGTCCAAACTAACAGAATGTACAACACCAAGAGTAAATCCTAGTGTAAACTATGGACTTTGGATGATAATGATGTATCAATGTGGGTTATCAGTTGTGACAAATGTACCACTCTTGTGGAAGGGACGTTGATAAGAGGGTGGCTATGCACCCTGTGGGGGCAGGGAGGATATGAGATATTTCTGTATCTTCTGGTTAATTTTTCTGTGAACTAAAACTAATTTTTTTTTTTTTTTTTTTTGAGACAGAGTCTCACTCTGTCACCCAGGCTGGAGTACAGTGACGTAATCTCAGCTCTCTGCAACCTCCTCCTCCCAGGTTCAAGCAATTCTCTGCCTCAGCCTCCTGAGTAGCTGGGATTACAGGCGTCTGCCAATATGCCCAGCTAATTTTTGTATTTTTAGTAGAAACAGGGTATCACCATCTTGGCCAGACTGGTCTTGAACTCCTGACCTTGTGATCCATCCACCTTGGCCTCCCAAAGTGCTGGGATTGCAGGTGTGAGCCACCACACCCAGCCTGACTAAAACTACTTTTGAAAATAATGTCTGCCGGGTGCGGTGGCTCATGCCTGTAATCCCAGCACTCTGGGAGGCCAAGGCGGGCAGATCACCTGAGGTCAGGAGTTCGAGACCAGCCTGGCCAACATGGAGAAACCCCGTCTCTACTAAAAACACAAAAAATTAGCCAGGCATTGTGGCGGTCAACCGTAATCCCAGCTACTTAGGAGGCTGAGGCAGGAGAATTGCTTGAACCTGGGAGTGGGAGGTTGCAGTGAGTCAAGATTGTGCCACTGCACTCCAGGCTGGGTGACAGAGTGGGACTCTGTCTCAAAAAAAAAAATAAAATAAAAAATAATATCTATTTCTGGGGGGTAGGGAGTTGGGGAGAGATAGCATGGGGAAAAATGCCAGATATAGGTGATGGGGAGGAAGGCAGCAAATCACACTGCCATGTGTGTACCTATGCAACAATCTTGCATGTTCTTCACATGTACCCCAAAAC
>CAUYLG010051588.1:0-29545 GCA_963573385.1 Cacajao melanocephalus | reverse complement strand
TATGAGGACCACAAACATGAAAAAAGGCTCATCCTAATGTAAATGACAGGGTGATGGATGCAGCAAACCACCATGGCACGTGTATACCTATGTAGCAAACCTGCACATTCTGCACATGTACCCCAGAACTTAAAGTATAATTTTAAAAAATCAAAAGTAAAAAAAAAATTAAAAACCAGTGTACACTTTTTTTTTTTTTGAGACAGAGTCTCACTCTATCACCATGGCTGAAGTGCATTTGCACAATCTCAGCTCACTGCAACCTTTGCTTCCCACACTCAATTGATTCACCTGCCTAAGCCTCTGGAGTAGCTGGGACTACAGGCGTGCAGCACCACACCCAGCTAATGTTTCTGTATTTTTAGTAGAGATGGAGTTTTACCATGTTGGTCAAACTGGTCTCAAATTCCTGACCTCAAATGATCTGACCCCATCAGCCTCCCAGAGTGCCAGTGTGCATTAACTTCTATCAAAACACAGCATCTTAATTGGAGACTGAAAGCCTGCAGTTGTTTGTTTTTGGTGTTGTTTCACAGCTAATCTGGGTATTCTTGTGATCCTCATGTGCTACATAGTTACACTGAACATATTGTTTTCTGTTGTATTAAAGACACTTCATATTTTTAAAATTTTAAGTACTTATGTATGAATACATGTAAGAAATGATTGCTTATCAGTACAATAGAAACTTAGAGTCGGGGATTATGGCAAACAACCACAGACTGTCCACATAGGTGGCTAAGATACTGGCATCTTTGCTTTCAGATGGTTCAATGTACACAAACCTTGTTTCACACATAAAGTTATTAAACATATTGTATGGATTACATACAGGTTATGTGCATAAGGTATATATGAAACACAAGTCAGATCAGAATATATTTTACTAGACATTTATTAATAAGTTATTATTTTAGTAATTATTTTACATTATCTTTTTCTTTTATTTTATCTTTATTTTTGGCATTTGTGATCTTCAGCACATTATTTTCTTATTTATTTACACTGCAGTAGAAGTTCATTGTAAGGGAGGAATAAAGTATCATTCATATCTAGCACATATAGTTTTGAAGAACTAATGAGTTGTTATAAAATTAAATGTTATATTATTTGCAAATCTTTCCTAATTGTTATACATATTAATTGCCATTTATTTATATTTAGCTAAATGGGTTAAAGGTTTTTGAATAAGCTGAAAAGGCATTATTATTTTCAACAATGGACTCGATTTAGAGAATGAAAAATACCTTTACACACACACACACACACCCTTGATTAATAATGCAGGCTGTCATAAAATTACAGAATTTAAGGAATAATTGAACTAAGCCTTTTTAAGGACCAGCAACAGAACCATTTTATGGACCTAAATAGCAGGTTTAAGCTATCTGACATAGGATTAATGAAAGATTCAATGCAATAATCCAATATTTGTCTCTCAGGAGAGACAAAATGCCTATTCTACCTTAATTTAGGGGCTCACTTTGATAGTAATCAACTATGAACCAAGTAGCCAAGCACATGGATGTGATTTAAATGTTATCGGTGTATAGAGAGCCATTCTTGATGAAGAATCTATTATATTGACTAAAATAATTTAAGTCTAGCCTCTTTATTTTTAAAAATCTGTCATGATATTTTGATTAAGGTAAACTTACTTGAAATAAGATAAAATGGAACAGAGACACACCCATTAAACAAAGAATATGGTCCCAATACTCTTTATGCACTAGCTTTGGAAAATTGGGTAAGATATTTACCATCACTGTTCCTTGATTTTCTCACTTCTAAGTGAGAATAACATTTTTAGTAGTGTTATTGTGAGGACTAGATAACAAATGAAAATCCTTGAAATAAAATACTGTCTGGTATATAACATAATATATAATAAAAGTATCTAAAAGTTAAAATATTATTAGTAATATTACTGCTGTTATTATTATTTTCACATGATAGAGATTTTTTTCTTGTGGTAGAAAGAATGACAATATTATTATTCTGAACCACAGTGGGCTCTTCATTGGCCTTGACACACTAAGAATTTTACACAAGAAGTTTGGGCTTACCATTGAGCAACTAATTTATTCTCAATACCAATTCAAACATCTCATCATGTTTACCTTGATTAGTGTAACAAAATAACCAATAACTTTATGCTTTATCTTGATTAATGTGACAAAAAATAACCAATATCTAGTAATCTAGATAACTATCTGGTAGGGGTTATTGACCAGTTTAAAAGAGAAAAAATTGCAAACAATTCAAAAAACATTTAAGGCAGGTATTCAACTACATATTTGGAAACAAGTAAAAAACATTGTTTATGTCACCAATATAGAAAAAATATTTTAACAGTCTACAGATGTTGCATTAGTGTTGTGCTTGCCTTTACAACTAGGCAGATAAATAAAAACAAATACATTTTTAAAATTCCAACATATTGTAGTTTGAAAGTGTGTCTCTCTAAGCAAGTGGAATCACAAAGCCTAGTTCAACTTTTAGATAAATTTGGACTTAAACACAAACACACGACTCTAGATGAATTAATATTTTTATTGTAATAGGCAGAACTATAAAAATAACTGAAAGTGTTAAATCAGTGAACAAAACAGAAATTCTTTATCCATCTTTTTCTCTCAGCTCAGCATAAAATTATTGCCAATGTAGTTAAAGTTTCCCTTGGTGTTAGTAAATGAAATAAATTATTATGTCAATATCCTTGACTAAGTTCAGTGATTCATTCTATAATATTCTGGATGAAACCTCAGACAACACAGATATTAAAGAATGCTTGCCAGCCATTAGAGCCTGAACTAAATCCTCATCATGTTTCCCTTCCTGTGGAGGTTAGGCTAAGGAATTCACAGAGAAGGAATGTGGTCTGTTGGCTTACTGTCTGTAGTCCTTGGAAGAACTGCCCAGATCTGCTAACCTGGCATGTGTCTCCACAGGTGCAATAGATAGCCCAAATCTGAGTGATTGGAAGAACATAAGACTTGCAATGGCAGCAATATGGGAGCAAAGAGACTTCATCTTGGTATCTCAGCAGAGGGTGACAGTTGTCCAGCTCATTAGATGCCAAGTGATAAAGGACAAAACTTTCCAAGATTTACTGCCCATCTGTTTTTTTACTGCCTGAGCTATCTCAATAGCTTGCTTACTTGGGTACTGAGGTCACATATCAACATGAATAGTCAAATAAAAAATGTAATTCATTTACAATAAATTAGTAATTCAAACAATCAAGACTAAACAGACAAAAGAAAAACAAATAGAAAAAACAATGAACTCTCAGATTTATTACGGTTAATTTATAGAAGTAGGAGAGAATTTTAATATCACGCATAGAGAATAATCAGGAATACTTAACATGCAACACCAATAATTGTTTCTAACTGGAATAACATAACATGCTTATTTAAAAAATGACTAAATAAACTGAAGACAGAAAATTCGCTGAGAACATCGAAGCAAAAAGCTATAAAATGACAAGAAACAAGAGAGAGAGAAAAAGTGATTTTTAAATAATTAATGAGACAAAAAATGGGGAGGGTAGAATACCTAAATCCTAAAAGTTAGTAATTTCAAATGAGAACATTAAGAAATGATGAATTCATAATTACATAAATAATTTAAAAATCAAAATCTCAATGTTAACTTTAAAACACTATCAAGAAAAACTAATAAAAAAGACATACGTACTTAAGATTAACAAGTACATTTTCTGAATTTCAGAAATAATGAGTAAAGTCTTGAAAAACTAAAAAGACAATGAAACAAAACCACACATATTAAAAGGAAATTAATATAAAAATATAAGTGCATCTATTATCAAAATAAGTGATAAGTGACAGAATTACTCTTTAAAAAGACATTAATTTTAGAATTGACATAAAGCAAAATTTATGAATAGAAAAGCATAAACATAAAATGTTGAGTAGCAGTGTACAAGGCAAACACAAAGAAAAATAGAATAACAAGGTAAAATTTAAAGTCAATGTCTAATTTAAAAAGAAAATTACTTAAACATAAAATATAAGCCGGTGTACAATACATAGCCATTGAATGCTAATTCATAAAAATAAAGACGTAGAAGGAGAACTCCATAAAATATATTAATAGCTAGAACTTTTTAAAATAATTTTTTTCAATTAAAATAATTTGCAGTGTTTTTATTTTAAAAATTGTATTGCAGGTTTGGGGTACACGTGCAGGTTTGTTATATAGGTAAGTTGTGTATCATGAGGGGTTGGTGTGCAGGTTGTTTTCTCACTCACATAATAAACATAGTATCTAACAGGTAGTCTTTCTATCCTCACCTTCCTCCCACCTTCTACCCAACATTAGCTAATTAAAGGGGATTTTTTTTTCCAAATTTCAAATATCACAATAATTCCTTCTTAATATTTATATTCCTTTAAAATTTCAGTTTCACTAAATATGATAATCTGATATGGCCTATACAATATCTACTTATGGAAATCATTGTAATTTTAGTTTTTTTCTCACTAAACAAAATTTCATATGAAATTTAGAAGATACAAATATATATATCCTCTGACTATAGGGTAATCCTTTGTGTATATTAATGCAGCCTTGCTATTTGTTATCCAGATATTCTACAGATCTTTGAGTAATGTGTCACATTTTTTGTAGAAGTCCTTTACACTTCATTTGATTTATTTCTCAGAATTTCGTATTTTTGAATGCTATTGTAAATCATGTTTTTAAATTTTTTTTAAGACAAGAGTCTCACTCTGTTTCCCAGGCTGGAGTGCAGTAGCACAATCTCTGCTCACTGCAACCTCCGCCTCCTGGGTCAAAGCGATTCTCCTGCCTCAGCCTTCCAAGTAGCTACAGGCGCACACCACTATCCTTGGCTAATTTTATTGTATTTTTAGCAGAGACACGGTTTCACCATATTGGCCATGCTTGTCTGAAACCCGTAACCTCGTGATCCGCCCATGTCAGCCTCCCAAAGTGCTGGGATTACAGGTGTGAGCCACCACGCCTGGCTGTTTTTCTTTTTTATTATTTTATTTTTTATGTTCTCTTATAAATAAAAGTAAAACTTCTATCCACTGATCTTATTATATTTCCCAATTAGTTAAAATTGCTAGTAGATACTTGATATGTACACAATTTATACAACAATTAAAAATGTGCATGTTATTTTTATTTATTCTTTTCAATATTTATATTTCTATTTTTGCTGTACTGTACTGATTAAGACCTCTAGAAAAATAAGAAGACATTACTTAATGTCTTCAAAATGTCAAAAATAGAAGACATAATTTAAACATTAATAGATGTTTTTAAGTAAGACATATAAACAAGATAAAACACAAGAAAATACAAAAATTGCAACTTTTATGGAAGGAAAAAGGAATGAACGCACCCACCCTGTGTTACAGTCTAAAGTCTGTGATTTCCCAAAATTCATATATTGAAATACTAACCCCCAGTGTGATGGTACAAAGAGGTGGGGCATCTGGCAGGAAGTTAGGTTGGGATGTAGTAAAGTCACTAAGGTAAAACCCTTATGTATGGCATTATTAATCTTATAAAAAGGACTCCAGAGAGCTCTTCTGTCCTCTGGTTGCCTTGTGAGGATACAGGAAGAATTCAGAAGTCTGCGATCCTGAGAAGGGCCCTCACCAGAACTCAGCCATGCTGGCACTCTCTTCTTGGACTTTTAGCCTCCAGAAACATGGGAAATTAATTCATTGTTTATAAGTCACCTAGTCTATGGTACTTTGTTATAGCAGCCCAAACTAAAACCTGATGTAAAAGATTCTTTCAAATTACAACAACACAATATAAACTGACCACCAGGCAAACATTTTAAAAGATTAATTTAACAACAACAAAAAAATAAAATTAAATAGCTAGAGCCCTTGGTCAACCTTAGTAATAATCAGTTAACTATGATAAAGAAGAACATACAAAAAATCATTCAAGTGTGAAAAGTTGGAAAAGTTCCCAGTAAGGCCACTTGTCTAAGTTGAATATACTATATAATTTTATATTTTAGAAATAATAGAAGGATCCTGTTTACAGTCATAGAATTGTTTTTGGGGAATGATAAGGGTTCCTCTAAAATTAATAAGTTGAAGTCCTAACTCCAGTACCTCAGAATGAGAATTCTTTTGATTTGGAGTTAAGGCTTTTAAAGAAGTAATTAAGGTAAAATGAGGTCACACAGGTGGCCCCTGATATAATATACCTGGGGTCCTTATAAGGAGAGATTAGGTCAAAGACAGACACCATATAAAGACAGAATAAGAAGGCATCAATCTGCAAGCAAAGGAAAGAGGTTTCAAACCAAATCTACCAACACTTTGATCATGGACTTCTAGCTTTCAAAACCATGAGAAAATAAATTTCTGTTGTTTAAATGACCCAGTTTGTGGTGTATGTTTATGGCATCTCCAGCAAACTAATACAGAAGGAAGAACAAAATGGGACATATTTTAGACATCTCTGATAGGTTAAGATTATATACAAAAAGTTTAATATTAATAGTTACATTATTTATTTATATTATTTAATATGCCAATATTTAAGTAATATTAATCGGAATATTTACAATATATATACATGTATTATATAAATAGCCTTAAATGATGTCTATGTCACTTGGAATATTTTATTTTCATTTATTCATGAATCTTTTCAGGAAAGGCTAAGACATTACTGAGGATTAGTCTGCAGATTGTAGTTTCATACTAAATCTCTTGCATAAACCACATCATAATAAAAATTTAAAAATTCATTTTTTGCATGTATTTAAAATAAAACCATTTTAAGAGAGCTAAAAGCAAACATAGTACAAAAACTTTTTAGAGTATATTGTTTCTAGAGTTTTAGACTGTTTTGCCTGCCTAAAATGATTGCAGCATTTAAGCAAACTTACGGAATAGTTCTCAGTTACCTTAGCTTTCATACAATTTACTTGTCAAACTCAGATTTTATAGACTTATAAGACATGATACTTATAGCATCATGTGATGCTGCTTATCATATGGTAAAGTAAGCAGTAGTCTAAATATGCTTGCTGTATTAGTCAGCTCAGGCTGCTGTAACGAAATACCATAGACTGTGTGACTTAAACAAGGAAAATTTATTTTCTCATGGTTTTGGGGACTGGAAAGTCAAAGATGAAGGTGCTGACTGATTCAGTTTCTGGTGCCGATAACCACCTTTTTGCTGTGCCTTCACATGATCTCTCTTCTACATGACAGAGAGAAAGAGAGAGAGAAAGAGAGAGAGAGAGAGAGGGAGCTCTCTTCACTCTTCCTATAAAACCACTAGCCCTATAGGATTATGGCCCTACCCTTATGGCTTCATTTAATGTTAATTACCTCCGAAAGTTTTATCTCCAAGTACAGTCACATTTGGACTTTGTGATCCAATATGTGAATTTTGGGAGGACACATGTCACTCCATAACAGTTGCTAATACCATGGTACTCACTAGGGAACTAGTTGAAGCAAATGTGTAGAGGCATGCTACAGAGTGAACTTTTGTCTGCATTTACTAAACACACCAGGGGCTTTAGTTTTAAAGGATTTATAAGGGAGAAGGGCATTTGTTACTCTTGTAAGCAGGTGGCTTGAGTGCTTAGTTATGGAAATAAAAGAAATGCAGGAAACAAAGTATTCAGAATATTATAGAAGGTATGATCTCATTCTAAAAAAACAAAACAAAACAAAAAAACCTTTATTTTTTTCTCTTGCCTGATTGTGCCGGCCAGAACTTCCAACACTGTGTTGAATAGGAGTGGTGAGAGAGGGCATTCCTGTCTTGTGCCGGTTTCAAAGGGAATGCTTCCAGCTTTTACCCATTCAGTATGATTGTCTCTGTTTGCAGATAACATAACTGCATATTTAGAAAACCCCATCATCTCAGCCCAAAATCTCATTAAGCTGATAAGCAACTTCAGCAATGTCTCAGGATACAAAATAAATGTGCAAATATCACAAGCATTCCTATAAACCAATAACAGACAAACAGCCAAATAATGAGTGAATTCCCATTCACAACTGCTACAAAGAGAATGAAATACCTAAGAACACAGCTTACAAAGGATGTAAAGAGACTCTTTAAGGAGAACTACAAACCACTGCTCAAGGAAATCAGAGAGGACACTAACAAATGGAAAAACATTCCATGCTTATGGATAGGAAGAATCAGTATGGTGAAAATGGCCATATTGCCCAAAGTAATTTATAGATTCAGTGCTATTCCCATCAAGCCACCACTGACTTTTTTTACAGAATTAGAAAACACTACATTAAATTTCATATGTAACCAACAAAGAATTCCTATATCCAAGACAATCCTAAGCAAAAAGAACAAAGCTGGAGGCATC
Source organism: Cacajao melanocephalus (assembly GCA_963573385.1). Lineage (NCBI taxonomy): Eukaryota > Metazoa > Chordata > Mammalia > Primates > Pitheciidae > Cacajao > Cacajao melanocephalus. The sequence goes on along the minus strand of CAUYLG010051588.1, from coordinate 21,171 downwards.
ATGCTACCTGGCTTCAAACTATATTGCAAGGCTACAGTAATCAAAACAGCAGGGTACTGGTACCAAAACAGATATATAGAACAGTTGAACAGAACAGAGGCCTCAGAAATAATGCCACACATTTACAACCATCTGATCTTAGAAAAACCTGATGAAAATAAGCAATGGGGAAAGATTCCTTATTTAATAAATGGTGTTGGGAAAACTGGCTAGCCAAATGCGGAAAACTGAAACTGGCCCCCTTCCTTACACCTTATACAATAATTAACTCAAGATGGATTAAAGACTTACACATAACACCTAAAACCATAAAAAACCCTAGAAGAAAACCTAGCCAGTACCATTCAGGGCATAGGCATGGGTAAAGACTTCATGACCAAAACATCAAAACCAATGACAACAAAACCCAAAATGGACAAATGGGATCTAATTAAGCTAAAGAGCTTCTGCACAGCAAAAGAAGCTATCATCAGAGTGAAGAGACAACCTACAGAATGAGAGAAAATTTTTGCAATCTAGCTACTTGACAAAAAGCTAATATCCAGAATCTACACGGAACTTAAATTTACAAGAAAAAAAAGAAACAGCCCCATCAAAAGGTGGGTGAGAGATATGAACAGACACTTCTCAAAAGAAGACATTTATGTGACCAATAAATGTGAAAAAAAGCTTGTCATCACAGGTCATTAGATAAATGCAAATCAAAACCACAATGAGATATCATCTCATGCTAGTTAGAATGGTGAGCATTAAAAAGTCAGGAAATAACAAATGTTGGAGAGGACGTGAAGAAATAGGAACACTTTTACACTGTTGGTGGAAGCGTAAATTAGTTCAACCATTGTGAAAGACAGTGTGGCGATTCCTCAAGGATCTAGAAATAGAAATACCATTTGATCCAGCAATCCCATTACTGGGTATATAGCCAAAGGATTATAAATCATTCTGCTAAAAAGACATATGCACATGTATGTTTATGCAGCATTATTCATAATAGCAAAGACTTGGAACCAACCAAAATGCCCATCAATGATAGACTGGATAAAGAAAATGTGGCACATATACACCATCTAATACTATGCAGTCATAAAAAGGATGAGTTCTTGTCCTTCCCAGGGACCTGGATGAAGCTGGAAACCATCATTCTCAGAAAACTAACACAGGAACAGAAAAACAAACACTGCATGCTCTCACTCATAAGTGGGAGCTGAACAATGAGAACACATGGACATAGGAAGGGGAACATCACACACTGGAACCTGTTGGGGGGTGGGGGGATAGGTGAGGGATAGCATTAGAAGAAACACCTAATGTAGATGATGGGTTGATGAATGCAGCAAACTAGCATGGCACATGTATAACTGTGTAACAATCCTGCACACTCGGCACTTGTATCCCATAACTTAAAGTATAATAATAAAAAAATAAACAAAATGTCACATATTTATAAGTTTTTAGATTTTCCAGTGGCCTGACATGCTAGTGCCCACAGAAGCTTTTCTACTTTTGCTTCTTGCTCATTTTCAAGCCTGTTACTCCAGGCTTCTAAGTGAGTCTGTGATTCCCTAATAATTGTTCCAGTTCCTTTTTGCAGTTAAGGTAGCTAGAGCTATTTACAGTCAAGTAACAAACTGATACAAAAACTGTTACCATTTTTGAATCAAAGACAATAGATCTAGAGAGAAACATTAGATGGTCATAAAAGCAGAGAAAAATCCAGTAACTTGTGATTCAGCCTCCAGTATGTCCTTTGTGTGTGTGTGTGTGTGTGTGCGCATAACTAGGCAGAATAATAGAAGGGCAAAGTTATATGTTATTTTTACTCACCAGAACTCAGTACTTTTAAATTACTAGAAATGAATTTGGGATGGGATGTGAAAAAACTATTTTTACACAAAATATCTTCTCTCTATTCACAGAACATTGATATGCTAATTACCAAATACTCATTTATTTATTACATTAGTTCCCAACCAGGCATTTATGCAAACTTAGTTCAAAAATATCTTAGAGCAATTCAGACTATTAATACTATATTTCTGTAAAAAAATCTATAATCCATTTTATTCAGTAATTGCTTCCACATAAATCTCTTATCAAACCATAATGCATAATTTCCTAATAATTTTATCAGTATCATTTAACTCCCTCTCACTTGAAAAATATTTCTAAATGTATGCTATATTTCAGTTTAATTTTAAAGGCAAAGCATCTGGGGAAAATGGCTTACTATTAAATTTGCAAGGGAGATTATTGCAACACTTTAAAGTTCTTTAAAATTTTGGTCTTGGGATAATTTTTTAATCACTAACAAAGCCTATATATTCTAATCAAAGGTTCTGTAAAGAAAAGAATAGCAACACTTATCTGAGAAATGTCATCTCTGCAGAACCAAAGGGACAATACAGAGAGAATTTGCCTAGGCAGAAGTTATTCATCTTAGAAATCAGTATCTATGAATTCTCATAAATTATGTTTCAAATGAAAGTAATTATACAGTAATAACATTGATGGTATAAAATATTAAGCTTTTTTTGTGAAGAAATAACTGTCCTTTGTCATGTCCAATAGGATAGAACTGGAAGCATGAGTGATCTATCCTTTGTGGATGGTTATAAATGATCAAATATCAAGATATCTTAAAATATAGTGGGATATTTAATTGTGTGAGTATAAATAAAACTAGTTTTATAATTAATACTTTTCTGTAAGCAAGTTTATATATTTTCATAATATTAACAAATATAATCTAATAATTTGCATTTAGGAAAATTCTTAACTAAGAAAATTTAGCAGTATTCTGATTTTGTATATGCATAGTGAGAGTTAAGTCTATTGGATAATTCATAGATGGTCATGAGGAACTTTCTGAGATTAGAATTACAATATAGAGTGATATATCTTCTTAAGAATTTAATAACTGATTATTTGTTGAGACCAATACTTTAAAAAATGATTGTAAATATAATGTCCATTCAAAATAAGAACACATGAATTAGTTATAGAAAACAGGGTACGTCCTATTTCACACATATTTATTTAGTTTTCTGGCATCAGAGTCATTATCGAGGTTATTTAGCCTGATATGTATTTCTTTTTTTTTTTTTTTTTTTTTGCCTGATATGTATTTCTTAAAGTAATATACTATTCTGCCTCTAGCCAAGTGCAACCAATTATGTTGTTTTGATGCCATTAAGATGTTGATTCTTATCTTCAATTTATGCCCCCAAAACTCTGTTCAAGTAACTAATTTAAGATCTATGACTATATAGAGTCCAGAATTATTCTGTAGAATGTCTTCTGTGACTAACATGACATCTACAAAATGTCATGTAGAAATATTGATACAACAGAGGGTTTTAATAAACTTGAGAACTATAACAAAGAAAAATACAATTGCTAGGAAGATTTTTTATCATGTTTTAATGGACTTTTGCTTTAAGATGTTGTGACATGGTAGAACTGCTTCCCAGAGCCATCAGCTAAGGTTGAAAATGAGAAGGCTAGATTTGACTTTTCCTGTGGGATTATATTAAATAATTTTTGAGAGATTATTTTCTGCAAAAATGTCAAAATCACTTACTACAAGTTAATAAAATGATGTTTTCAAAACTATTTGAATGAGTAGAAGCTCAATCATTCACACAAAAGCAGATACAAATGCATGTACATGCATAGTTTTACAATAATTATTCATGCTTCAGTAGAAAAATTATGAGAGATTACAAATGATTTACCTCTACTTATTAAGTAACATTATTAATACAAACATGTGTTATTAAGCCTATTAAAATAAAATTGAAAATAATCTCAAAAAATCCAAATCTTTTGCCATTTTTATTAAAGTCTCCCTAGAAATCTTAAGGTTGAATAAATGGCCCAAGATTTGTGTAATGGACTTATTTAGATCTTTTAACGCACTTGTTTTGCTCATTTCCTTTTTAGATAATTTTATTATTGAAGTCCACAGAAAATTTATTTGAATGGTTTCTAGGATGCTATTTACAAAAGAGTATGACAGTGTGGTACTGTATCTGTATCCTACTCAGGATTTCTGGTGATGATTGTTTTATCTCTACCACATATTCTGGAATAACAAGCCTATGTGATTAGGAAATAGAAATAAATGAAAAAATAGAAAAAATAATATGAAAATATTGTTACTGAAAAATATGATTATAAACCAAGAAAATACTAATCAGTGGAAAATTATTAAAAACTATGGGGCCACTGCTTAAGTAAAGATTATTCCTGGTAAAGATAAGTAATTAGAGCTAAGATGAATAAACACATGCACATACACACACACATACACACACACAAACAGAACAGACAGATTTGCAAAGAAAGTTCCATTTCTTAACTGAACTTTTACCAAGAAAAATCTATGGAAAAATAAATGGGAATATTCATGAAATTAGTAATTGTGAAAGTTATGTCACATTTGTATCTCTTGATTTTCTGCCTTTGATTACGATTTTTATTCATTCTTAAACAGTTGTTATTTTCATGGCAAATAATATATTTCTTACCACAGTGATTAATTTACTTGAATTTTTTAACCAAAGGGCATAGTCTGATTGTTCTCAGGTGGTAGATTTATATTTATAATACCATATTTTTAAATCTATGCTAAGAATTAATGTGTAACTTAAAACCATTTTTAATAATCTATTTAAATTTGACTTTGTAACATTCTAAAGCTTTATTACAACTATTAATAATGCATTTAATTTTAGTATACTAAACATTCCATTGATTTACTCTCCAAAAACTAGAGTTGTGCATTATAATGATTTTTTCACTTTCTAATCAAAGTGAGGTACTTCAAGACGAGTTCATGTTTTTCCAATTTTATTTTTTTATTGAGGTAAAATATACATTAAAAATTTACCATCTTTATCATTTTCAAATGTATGGTGCAGTAGTAATAAATACATTTATATATAGTTTTGCCTTAATTCTCCCACTCTCCACTACCCTTCCTAACCTTTAGCTACTTGCTATCTTCACGAGATCCACTTTTAAACTCCTATACATGAGTGAGAACATGTGCTATTTATCTTTCTGAGTTTGGCTTTTTCACTGAACTTAATGACCTCAGGTTCCATCCATGTGACTGCAAATGGCAGAGTTTCATTCTTTTTTATGGCTGTATAATAATCCTTTGTGTATGTATAGCACATTTTCTTTCCCATTCATCCATTGATAGGCATATAGTTGGATGCCATATTTTGGCTATTGTGAAGAGTGCTCCAATAAACATGGAAATACAAACATCTCCTCAACATACTGATTTCATTTATTTTAAATATATGACCAGAAGAGGGATTGCTGGATCATATGGTATCTCCAGTCTTAGTTTTCTTGAGGAGTCTCCACGGTTTTCCATAGTGGCTGTACTAATTTACATTCTTATCAAAAGTGTAAAAGCCTTCCATTTTCTCCACATCTTTACTGGCATCTGTTATTGCCTGTGTTTTTGGTAAAGCCATTTTAACTGGAGTGGGATGACATCTCATTGTAGATTTGATGTGCATTTCTCTGATGATTAGCAATGGTGAGCATTTTTACATATACTTGTTTGTCATTTATATGTCTTATTTGAAAAACGTCTATTCAGAACTTTTAAATCACATTTTCTTTCCATTGAGTGGTCCTTAAATATTCTGGTCATTAATTCTTATCAGGTGTTTACTTTGCAAACATTTTATTCAATTCTGTGGGATGTCTCTTTACTCTACTGATTATTTCCTTGGCTGTGCAGAAAACTTTTTAATGTGATGTGTCCTCATTTGTCAATTTTTGCTTTGGTTGCCTATGTTTCTGAGGACTTATATAAAAATCTTTGCTCAGATCTGTGTCTTGGAGTCTATTGCTTCCTTTAGATCTATTAATGGTTGTTTTATATACTTGGGTGCTCTGGTGTTGAGTGCATAAGTACTCATTATTGTCATATTATGTGGCTCAACTGACCCCTTTATCATTGTGGAGTGACCTTCTTTGTCTCTGTGTATAATCTCAGATTTGCAGTCTATTTCTTTTGATATAAGAAAGCTATACCTGCTCTTTATTGGTTTCTAGTCTTCACTTTCAATCTATGCATGCCTTTATAATGGAAGTGGGTTTCTTGAAAGCAGCATCTAGTTGGCCCTTGCATCTTTATCCATTCAGCCATGCTTTTTAATTAGAGAACTGTGATCATTTACATCCCATATTGTTAATGATAAGCAAAAAGTTACTACTGCTAATTTGTTGTATGTTTTCTGTTTGTTTTGAGGCTTCTTTCTTTACTTCTTTTTTTACTGTATTCCATTGTGGTTATGTAATTTTCTCTAGTAGTATGTTTTAATTGGTTGCTTTATATTTTCAGAGAATCTATTATAGGTTTTTGTATTGTGGTTACCAAAAGGCTTACAAAAAACATCTTGTAAATACAGCAAGTTATTTTAAAGAAATGACACCTTATCCTTGATTACAAATAAAAGACTAGAAACAAGAAAACATACAAAAATTGTATACTTTACATCTTTCTTCATTTTGACTTAGTCATCTCAATTTATATATTTTTTAATTACCTATCTTTTAATGGGCTGCTGTTGCCATTAGTGTTTTAGATAGATTGGTCTTTGTGGTTTCAGAAGAGATTTATAAGTAGACTCCACATCACAATTATAGTATTATAGTATTATGAGTTTTTCCATGTTCTTAATTTTACCAGTTTTTATCAGGGTTTTATGCCATAAAAAGTTGTCTTTTTGCATGTGAGTGTTTTATTTTCTTTCAGACTGAAGAAATCTCTTTAGTATTTTGTAGGATGAGTCCAGTAGTGAATTCTCTCAGCTTTTGTTTGTCTGGGAAAGAGTTTATTTCTCCTTTACATTTGAAAGATAATGTTGGAAGCAATAATTTTGAATGGCAGTATTTTTGGTTGAGCACTTTAAAAATATTTTCCCACTCCCTCCTGGCCTGTATGGTTCCCATTGAGAAGTCTATTCCAAGATGAATTGAATCCTTGGTATCTGTTATTTGCTGCTTCTTTTTTGCTGATTTTAGGATCTTTTCTCTATCTTTGATCCTTGAGAATTTGATTAAAATATGCCTTGAGATGGTCTTACATGGGCTCAATCTCTGTAGTGGTCTCAGAGCTTCTTGTACCTGAATATTTATATCTTTCTGGAGATTTGAAAAGTTTTCTGTTATTTCTTTGGATAATTTTTCTACCCATTGCTCTTGAATATCAATATTTCTTAAATTTGTTTTTTAAATAATTTTCTATCTTCTAGACAGTCTCTATTATTTTTTGTTTGTTTGTTTTTCCCTTCTATGTATTTTCAAATAGCCAGTCTTTGAGCTCATTCATTGTGTCCTCTGCTTGGTACATTCCACTGTCGAGAGTCTCTATTGATATTTTTAGTATAGCAAATGTATTTCTTAGACTCAAAATTTTTAAATTATTTCAATCCGTTTGCTAAATTCCTCTGATAAATTTCGAATTCCTTTCCTGTGTTATCTCAAAGATCATTGAGTTTCCTTAAATTTGCTATTTGGAATTCATGGTCACAAAACTCACTCATCATCAACTTCTTAGGGTCAGTCGTTGGATTTTTGCTTTGCTTTTTTGGGAAAGTCATGCCTCCTCCTCATTTCCTACTGTTTCTTATGGGTGTATGTCTATGTCTTTTCATTGAAAAATTAGTTATTTATTTCAGACTTATCTGTCTAACTTTATTTGGTTTATACTAAATATATTTGTTTCACAAATCTTGACAGTTAGGTCTCAGCCTTTTTTTAAAGCTCTATTTGATGTCTTAAGACTAGTTCTCCCTATCTCAAATTGGGGGGATCCAAGGAATCATCCTGGTAATGTGGAAAGTCTGGCTAGGGTTTTGTGCTCAACGAACATATCTTCTACAGTGTGGTATTGCTGAACAGCTACTCCGATTTAGCATTTCCTTGGTCTGAGTTACAGAGAAGTTTCCAGGGGTAGAAATTACAGTCCCACTTCCCCTTTTGGACTCTGCCTGTCCTTAGGGATATTTCTTCCTTCAGACAATAACATGCTTCCCATGGGTTAAGGCAAGGACAAGTCACCTGCCAGGGAACCCAAGATGGTGGGAAAAGTGGTTGACCACCTCAATCTAACTCAAGTACCATGAATTGGGGAGCAGAATCAGGGTTTAGGTACATCACTGGTGTGGAATTTTGATTCTCCTACCATCTGCCCAGAAGTTTCTTGCTTTTTTTCTTTTTTTAAAATTTTAACTTCTTTGTGGCCCTGAGATCTATTTTACTCTCAGATTTGAGTTGTGATTTGTTGCTGGTAAAAATCTTGGCACTGTGTATTTGTTCGGAATTGTCAGGGGGCAGGAGGGATAGCTTGCTTCTATCTTTTTTTTTTCCCAGTAATAGAAGTTATTTTTTAAAAAAACAATAAAATGCAAAAAACAAAGTGAGCTAAACATTTAAACTTTGAATTGAATTATATTAAAAACAATCAGAAATTATGAATAAAATGAAATATGTCAATACATGTGGTAATATAAGATTTAATTACTGTGTAAATATCATTATCATGAACTGGATAGATAATATTTGAGAAAAAATACATAAATGTGATATAGCTACTCATCATCCAAAAGATCACAGCATTTTTTAAATAGTGACAAACCAATGTAACTTCAATACTACCCTGGGTTGAATACAATGACTTCAGAACTGTGTAAATGTTTGATTACAAACTACAGGAAATAAGATTTTGGAAGAACCAAATTTATCATCAGGAATTTGCCTTCAAAATAATAGCTTTGACTTATCTCCATTATCTTCTACTTTCATTATGGAGAGGGTGGTGATATGAACAAAGACATCTATATCTTATTATCTAATAAATACTAAATTCATTTGTAGTGAAAAATAAGTTTATCTTCTCCAGGGAAACATTATCCTTGATGTGTATGGGCCGCAGGACAACCAGCAAGCTAAAGAATGTTCAGCCTTTTCTTATAATTGTATAAGATCATCTTTGCTTGCAGGTTACAAAAACTCAAACCGATCTTCTTGGGCAAGAATTATTTGGCTCAGAGAATAAAACCACAAGAAGAATTTAAATAAAGTTAAACCCTAGAGGCAGGCCTTCAGGGGAATATGCCAGCCTCCATTCTACCTAAATATCTGCCTATGTCTACATGATGATTTTATTCTTTTCATTTATACCACATATCACATCCTCTGCATCAGACAGAAGGACTTGCTTTTATTGGTTCCAGTTAAAAATTCCCAGTAAAGGAATTTCATTGATGTGGAAGTGGGGTGCCATGGAAGGTGAATGCAACAATTGACATTCCCCAAAAGAACCACATGGCATACAGTCAGACAACATAGAGTTCTTTCAAAAAGGAGAGCAGCTAGGAAAAAATAATTATTTTTAAAACAACATATTTATATCAAATATTATATTTAACAAGGTACCTTCATGTTCCCCTTTAAGACTTAATAATTTTGTAACAAAAACACATTAGAAATGGTGAGATTGAGTCCCAGAAGACTTAAATAGTTTACAAAGCTAACATACATACTAAATGCCAGAGATTAGACTAGAATTTAGGATTTCACACTTTGAGACCCATGTTATCTCTACATTTCAAATTAGCTGCTTGCATCACTTATTCAGATGGTCATGACTATTCAAAGTCATGCATTCATAAATCTTTTAATATTAGGAGCTTAATACTAATTATACAAAAGAATACGGTATAAACAGAAACAGAATAAGTTGAGCTGAATGACAGAAGTTTGTAAAATCTCGTCTTACTCTTTCTAATCACCACTTCCCCACTAATGTTTCCTCTATATTTCAATCAGTCCCTTCTAATTATGAATGACATAGCTTTCAAAATGAATTTCTTATCTCATAAGATTTGTAATAGAGAATATTTTCCTCATAGTAAATATTATGAAGGCATTATTTCCTGGAAATAAATAAAGACATTTTCTTTGAGACAGTAGAATGTATATTTCCTGTACTTTGTATATAAATATCCACATGCTCTATGATTATGAATGTCTAGAGTAGTCACAAAAGAGTTTGTCTATAGAAGATTAGGTGGAATGTCAATGATCAGAACAAGTTCTGGAATGAGTCAAATATCCCCTAACTTCCTATTTTATCTCTTTACTAATAGAACCTTTCATAAACTCCAAATGTCTGAAAATGTTAAATACAATCGTGACTACTGTTATTTAGTCACAGACATACAGAAAGTACACATGATGGTACAAAACCAGTGGGAGTCTGGCTTTTTTCTGGCCAGAGGGCAAGCCCTCTTCTGTCAGATTTTTCCATATATTTTTCTTTACTTTTACTGGACAGACTATTGTAGATTCCTCATTTGCCCTTTATTTGGAGGCTTAGGTTTTCTGGCTACTCTTTTTTAATTTCCAAATTTTATTTTAAGTTCATGGGTACATATGCAGGATGTACAGCTTTGCTACATAGGTAAATGTGTGCCATAGTGTTTTGCTGCACAGATCATCCTATCACCCAGGTATTAACTCCAACATCCATTAGCTTTTCTTCCTGATCCTCTCCCTTCTCCCACCCACTACTCTACTGTGTGTTTTTCTCCCCAATATATCCACATGTTCTCATCACTAAGCTCCCACCTATAAGTGAGAACATGCAGAATTTAGTTTTCTGTTCCTGTGTTAGTTTGCTAAGGATAATGGCCTCCAGCTCCATCCATGTCCCTGTAAAGGACATGATCTAGTTTCTTTTTATGGATGCATAGTATTCCATGGTGTATATGTACCACTTTCTATATCCAGTATATCATTGATGGGCATTTAGGTAAATTCCATGTCTTTCTTATATTATATACAAAAATAAACTCAAAATGGACTAAAGACTTAAATATAAAACCTCAAACTATAAAAACCCTTGAGAAAAACCTAGGCAATACTATTTAAGACATAGGCACAGGCAAAGATTTCATGATGAATACACCAAAAGCAATTGCAACCAAAGCAAAAATTGACAAGTGTGATCTAACTAAAGAGCTTCTGAACAGCAAAAGAAACTATCAACAGAGTAAACAGACAACCTACACAATGAGAGAAAATTTTTGCAATCTAGCCATCTGACAAATGTCTAATATCCAATATCTATAAGGAACTTAAATACAATAAAACAAGCAAACAAATCCATTAAAAAGTGGGCAAAGGATTTGAACAGATACTTATCAAAAGAAGACACACATGTAGCCCACAAACATATAATATAGAGCTTATCACTAATCACTAGAGAAACGCAGATCAAAACTTTGAGATACCGTCTGACACCAGTCAGAATAACTATCATTAAAAAGTCATAAATTGACACATGCTGGTGAGGTTGTGGAGAAAAAAGAATGCTTATACACTTTTGGTGAGAGTATAAGTTCATTCTGATTACTTCTTAGTACTAATTACCAGAAACTGTTATCTTGCATCACGTAATTTGGTATATCATTATGTTGACAATATCTCCTTTGCTTTATTCTATGTTCATAATACTTTCTTTCCCTTCGGGAGAGGGTAAAAACCATTCTATGCTTGTACTATTGCATAACATTATAAATTATGTGTTCTCTTTTCACTAAGTTACCTGTTGGAGCTATAATTGAACAAAAGACAAATTTAGTACCAATAACACTCATGTTGAGCTGTTCACTTGTGTTGTGAATTTTCAGGCATTGTGTTAGCAACTCTCCCTAATCATGAAAGAAGTGAAAATTCAACCATCAGTAGAATACATATTATCATTTATACTAGCAATAGCTAAAAGGAGGGATTATGCCCGGTGAGGGCTGGGTAGTATGGATTTTCACATTACAATCTCCTAAGAGGAAATCCCATGACCTTTGATCCTTTAACTCCTTTTCTGTAAATTTATTTCAGGTGAATTATTAGATGGATGAATCATTGTAGCTGAACAATGATACTCACACCTAAAATCACTATTTATAAAGCATATTATCACTGAAAATTTGTTAAGTGTGGTATATTCATGGAAGGAAATTTTAGGAAGGCATTTCAAAAACACAAAGAATTCTTTAAATATAAAACAGTTGTTCACAGTGTGTAGTTTAATGAAATTGCAAACTTCTATAGGTTATATCCAGTATGGTATCATTTATCTATACTTTCTAATCAAGGTAGTTACACCAACTGGTTACTGAGTGTCCATCATATGTCAGGCTGTATGACTGGCAGTAGGAATACAGTCATAAATCAGATAACCAATTTTTTAAGATTACATTATAGTGAAGAATACATGCACCAAAGCAAATAATCAGAGGGAAAACATCAGTATATTTAATTTATATTTAGATCTAGTCAAGTACTTTTATTGAAAGATCTGTTTCAAAACCAAAGTTACACTGAAGATTTCAGTATTAAAGAAAATAACTTTAATTACAAATAAGAAAAAAAATCACTGTGCTTATTGCAAATCAAGCTTTATTTAAAATGATTAGCAAAAGTATAATTTTTAAGTTATAAGTCTTGCCAATATTAATATGTATATTGGCCTCCTGTTGCTTATCTTATAGTTCTGGAGGTCAGAGGGCTAAAATGGGTCCCACTGGGTTAAAACCAAGGTGTTGGCAGCACTATGTGTCTTCTGAAGGCCATGGCCAGAATCTCTTCCCTTTCTTTTTCCAATTTTTCTATCTAGGAGCCTTGGCCCTTGGTCCATCTTTTTTTAAATGAATCTTTCTTTTAAAAATTTCCATTGATACATCTTATTTGTACATTTTTATGGGAGATGTCTGATATTTTGTTATACACATGGAACATGTAGTGATCATCGGGTTATTTAGGTATCATAACCTCAAGTATTTATCATTTCTACATTTTACATATATTTCAAGGTCTCTCTTTTTGTTATTTTGAAATATATAATGCATTGCCATTAACTATATAATAACATATATAACCCAATATATATAACAACATCACCCTATTCTGTTCTCAGACATTGCAACTTATTTCTTCTAGTTATTAGGTTGGTACAAAAGTAATTCCTGTTTTTGTCATTAAAAGTAAAGGCAAAAACAGCAAGTACTTTTGCACCAAGCTAACACTAAGTATGTTTACCCATCAACCAGCTTCACTTCATTCCCTCTTAAAAGCCAGGAATAGCATCACTTAGACCTCTGCTTATATTGGTACATCCCTTCTGATTATTTCTACTACCTTCCTCTTTCATCTATAAAGAAACTTGTAATTACATTGGGCTTATCTGATATTCTAGGATAATCACCCCATCTCAAGATATTTAATTTTAAAATATTCACAAAAACACTTTTACTATGTAAGGCAACATATCCAAAGGTTTAGATCTATGAGGGGCTATCTTTCTGTTTACTACAACATGCTATATAATTTTCAACAATTATATAAACTGTGCATCACAAATCTTTGTTACAAACATAGAGGCTTACATTTCAGATGGTTCAAGTCTGGCTTTATAATAAAATACCTTGAAAATAATGGAGTCCTTATCTTTGTGCATCGAATGTCAGGAAAATAAAACGACAAAAATGTTTTATAAACATATCACTTTACAGTTTAAAAATTCAGCACAGCATTACACCATGGAAATATGAATATATCAGTATTTTTCAAAGAGTGGTCTCAGCACCAGCATCATCACCTTCAAAGGAGAACTCATTAGACATAAAAATTCCTGGAACCCACCCCAGACATGTTTAGTCAAAAATTATGGGATTGTGGCTCGGGTTGTGGCTCAATAATTTGCATTTTTATAAGTGTTCCAGGTAATTCTGATGCACATACAAGTTGAAGATTGTCTGGAAATAACAAAGCATTTTTAGAAGTTAATGATTTGCTTTCAATTTTTCTATAATTAACATGGGTTCCTATTTACTTATTCATTTATTTAGAGACAGAGTTTCACTCCTGTTGCCCAGGCTGGAGTGCAATGGCATGATCTCGGCTTACTGCAAACTTCGCCTCCTAGGTTCAAGCTATTCTCCTGCCTCAGCCCCCAAAATAGCTGGGATTACAAGCATGTGCCACATGCCTGGATAATTTTATGTTGTTTTTTAGTTGAGATGGGATTTCACCATGTTGGCCAGGCTTGTCTCAAACTGCTGGCCTCAGGTGATCCACCAGTTCCTGCCTTCCAAAGTGCAGGGATTACAGGTATGAGCCATGGCTCCTGGTGGTTCCTTTTTAAAGATTGCTAATTCTGATTTCATATTTACCTGTATTAGAGAGAGATAACTAAAATTATACTATTTCCATATACGACCTATATATTCTATAATTGCAATTTGCAATAAGTTTTATTAAGTATGTAAATAAGAACCTTAACATAGAAGCCTACTTTAGTCAGGGAGACACCCAGAAAGAAGTGAAATTTAAATCCTAACCTATGAGATTAAAGAAGCAAATTATTTAGGGAATGGTCAACAACATTCTAGGTAGAGGGATCATTCCTAGGACAGAGAAGAACTTGAATGATTTACATAAATCTTAGTTACACAAGGGCGCCAGAGACTTACTGAGCCAGGAAAAGAGTGGACAAGATGAGATCAAATAGAAAGCAAGGATCTGGACCTGTAAATCTTGTAAGTCTAATAAGGAATTTGGCTTTGTTTTAGAGACAACAGAACATCTTTGAGTGGTTTTAAGTGACACAAATTGAGATGTGTGTAAGCAAGCATGCATATGTGCCTACGTATCCATTAATTTTATGCTAGAAGAATCAAGACTGCACCTAGGAACCCTGGTTAAGAAGACATTGCAATGATACAAATGATAGGCTGATGGTCCATGAGCAGAGCTGATGATGCTAGAGATGGCCAAAAGAGGGTAAATTCAAAATTTACTTATGCGTGAATTTGTTTATTTTACTTTTCATATTTTTATAGTTTTTGCTTGGTTTTATTTCTTTCAATGTTTGGTATAAGTCACCAGTGAAACCATTTGGCTCAGAAGTTTTTCCTGTTACAAGTTATTTTCTGAAAAAATTGAATTATTGAATAATTAAAATGGCTATAAAATTATTCAGATTATTCCTTCTTGAATGGATTTTGATAGATTGTGGATTTCAAGGAATTTTTTAATTTTATCAAGGCTGTCAATTTTGTGACCATAGTGACATAGAGTTTTTTCATAGTATTTCTCAATTATCTTTTTAATGTGGGGTGATATTGCCTGTTTTGCAAATCTTTCTCTTTCTCTGTGACCCCTGTTTTCATCATCAGATTTACTCCTTTCATCCTCCTGAATCCTGCTTTCATCTTTTACAGCCCCTTGTGACTGCATTGGGCCTTCCTAGATAAGTCAGGATAATCTCCCAATCTTAATATTCCTCACTTAATCACATCTACAGAATCCCTTTTGCCATGTACGGTAACATATTCACAGGTTTGAGGGATTAGAATGACGGCAAGTTGGAGAGGCTTTTTTTCTACCTAGAAATTTACTTATTTGATAATAATATAACTCTACTGTCATTTTTCCTTTTTACCTAAATTTACAAGCAAAAAACAAACAACTCCATTGAAAAGTAGGCAAAGGAGATGAACAGACACTTTTCAAAAAAAAGGCATACACATGGCCATAAAACATATGAAAAAATGCTCAACATTTATCCTTTTTAAAATCCAATCTAATAATCTGTCTTTTAAATGTGTGTTTAGACAATTCAAACATAATGTCATTATTAATATGATTGATTAAATTCAACCATCTTTGCAGCTCATATTCAATTTGTACTCTCTTTTCCTTTGCTTTTTTTCCTTTTTTCACTATATTCTCGTGTTAATTCAGAACTTTTTGTGTTTTTCTCTCCTCTACTGACATATCATTTCTATATTTAAAACAAATTAAAAACTACCAGTTAAAGAGAGTCTACATTACACTACATTAAAATACTACTGCTTAGGATGAAGTTTTAAAACTTTTCAATAGTGTGTTTCCAAAATATTCCTCCAGTCATTTGGGCTATTACTGCCAGGCTGCTTACTCTTACACATGTACTAAATACATCATGAAATATTCCCGTTTCTGCTTTCAACAGCCAGATATCTCTTACAGTAATTAAACACATACAAAAGAAGAATTTTATTGCACTTTTATATATTCAATATCCGATGTTTCTTATTTTATTTGTATAGATTCAGATTGTGCTCTAATTGCATGTAATTTCTGTCTGAGGAATTTCTTTTAACATTTCTAGTAGAGTAGTTCTGTAAGCAATAAATTGTCTCGTTTTTGTTTGCCTGAGAAAAATTTATTTCTCCTTCAATTTAAAGAGATGGTGGTGTTTATCCTGCTTGGTCTTCTCTGGGCTTTTTGAATATGTGATTTTATCAATATATCATTAATTAAGAAAAATTCTCAACTGTTATTTTTTCAAATGTTTCTTCTGCCTCTTTCCTTTCTTCTTGAATTCTAATTATCAAATTTTAGATCATTTGATATTGTCCAATGTTTTGTGCTTTTTTTTCTTTCATTCTGTGTGTGTGTGTGTGTGTGTGTGTGTGTGTGTGTGTGTGTGTGTGTGTTCTTCAAATTCTTTGGTCCTTTTCTCATTTATTCCAAGTCTATCCATGAGCTGGCTGGAGGTATTCTTCATCTCTGCTATTGTCTTCTCCATTTCCAGCAGCTCCATTGGGTTATTTCTTAAAATTTTCATCTTTCTGATCATACTATTCATGTGCTTTTAGATGTTATTAAGCAATTTTTCTTCCTTTAACATGTTAATTATAATTATTTAAAAAATCCATGTCAGATAGTATCACTAACTGTACCATATTTGAGCATTCTGCTGATTGTCTCTTCAAAGTGTGTCTTATATTTCCTATTCATATGCTTTTAAATTTCTTTAGAAAGCCAGATATTGTGTATAAGACATTTCATTACAGACTGAGGTAAGTTATCTTTACGCCTTGAAAAGGGCAAAGCATTCCTTGTGATGGAGCTTTGTCATGAATGTTTGAGTTAGCCTAGTTAGGGGTTTGGCCATCCCAGGCTTCAAATCTTATAGCAATGCTGTTCACAGGGTGGGGGTAAATTTACTGGATTATGTTTGTAATATTCAGAGCTTACATCTTTCCAATGAAATGTTATCAGAGAGGACCATTTTTATGATCTTGTTCATCTCCTTTCTCTCTCCCAATAGTGCTAAGCTGTTGTTATTTAAGGTTTATTAGCTTGGTGCTGAGTTTCTTATTCTAATCATTCTATGGTTTTGAATGTGTCCTGGAAACTCACAGATGTGGCTTTCTTAGTTGTCCTGTCCTTTCCTTATTTACAGCCATGTAAAACACTGTCCAATGTATAATGTTGCTTCTGCCTCAAGGGTAGAATTTTTCCCATTTTTCTATTCCCCTAGCTGCCATGAGTTTTATTGATGCCAAAGAAAGCATTGCTTGTTTCCCTTTTCCCTTCAAGTTCTGAATTCACCCCTCCTCCTGTGGGGGAGAAGGATCTGGGTAGAGTTTCTTGCCCTTTGCATACAATTCCCAATACCTTTGCCTCCTCCCACCTCCCAACTAAGGTCTACACCGCACTGAACACTTCTTAGCAAACAGTGGGACTCCTGAGAAAAAAAGTCAGCAAAAGGTCTTGAACTTCCATCAATTCTGTGGCCCTCTGGGGGTCCAAATTGGCCCACCAGCTTGATTTCCATCTTCAACAAGGCATCAATGTTCTGGCTAAACTCTTCCTACTTGGAATTAGTCACATTAATATAACCCAGTTGAGCAATTACTTGAATTTCATCTTTCCCGGCAGGTCTTTTTTTCTGTTTGATTGGTGGCTAGTTGTTTCTCTGTTATCTCAGCTCCCAATGGGTTTTTAAAAAAAATGGGGCCGGCACGGTGGCTCACACCTATAATCCCAGGACTTTGGGAGGCCGAGGTGGGTGGATCACGAGGTCAAGAGATTGAGACCATCCTGGTCAACATGGTGAAACCCCGTCTCTACTAAAATACAAAAATTAGCTGGGCATGGTGGCACATGCCTGTAGTCCCAGCTACTCGGGAGGCTGAGGCAGGAGAATTACTTGAACCCAGGAGGTGGAGGCTGCGGTGAGCCGAGATGGCACCATTGCACTCCAGCCTGGGTAACAAAAGCGAAACTCCGTCTCAAAACAACAACAGAAAAATGAATATAAAGTTACCTCACCTGTAATCCCAGCACTTTGGGAGGCCGAGGTGGGTGGATCATGAGGTCAAGATATCGAGACCATCCTGGCCAACATGGTGAAACCCCGTCTCTACTAAAAACACAAAAAATAGCCGAGCATGGTGGCACCTGCCTGTGGTCCCAGCTACTCGGGAGGCTGAGGCGAAGAATCGCTTGAACCCAGGAGGCAGAGGTTGCAGTGAGCCGAGATTGCGCCACTGCACTCCAGCCTGGCGACAGAGCAAGACTCTGTCTCAAAAAAAAAAAAAAAAAAAAAAAGTTACTTCAGATTTTTTCTTGTGGTAGGATGAAAGCAACACTCCTTCCAGCTTTCTATGCCTTTAACAAAACTTTTAACATAATCTATTACTTTTAACATAATATACTAAAGATTTGGAAGTTATGTTGTTTTGAAGATGACTTCTAGATTTCTTAGTTAAGTACTTAATGTTTTACCTTTGTGATCTCATTAGCTCCCATGGATTTCAACACAACTCTAGTCCAGAAAACTCTCCTTCAGGTATATTTTGTTTTATTACTAAATTATTAAATTTTCTTCATAATTTTTGTCATATACACAAACTTCACAAACTTAAAATGTCCATAAACAGGCCAGGAGTGGTGGCTCACACTTGTAATCCCAGCACTTTGGGAGACCAAGGTAGGCAGGTCACATGAGGTCAGGAGTTTGAGACCAGCCTGGCAAACATGGTGAAATCTACTTACTACTAAAAATACACAAATTACCCAGATGTGATTACAGATGCCTGCAATCCCAGCTATTTCGGAGGCTGAGGCAGGAGAATTTAAGTTCCTTATAGATGCTGAATATTAGACCTTCATTAGATGCATAGTTTGCAAATATTTTTCCCCATTCTGTATGTCATCTGTTTACTCTGTTGATAGTTTCCTTTGCTGTGCAGCAGCTCTTTAGTTTAACTAGGTCACATTTGTCATTTTTTTTTGTGTTTCTGTTGCAGTTGATTTTGCTGTCTTTGTCATGAAATCTTTGCCAGGGCCTATGTCCATTATCTTCCAAGGTTTACATAGTTTTATATTTTACATTTGTCTTTAATCATTTGAATTGACTTTTGGATATGGTATAAGGAAGTGGTCCAATTTCAGTCCTCTGCATATGGCTAGCTAGTTATCCATAGCTGTTCAATTTCAGAGTACAAAGTAATGTTTATAAGCCCCTACAAGTTCAAAATATGATAGACTCAAGATGATAAGCAAATTACAATTACATTTTCTGCATCTGAGTTCTATCTAAAAGGCAAGATGACTCCAAAATAACGTATCCCAGAGCCCTGGAAAAAATGGCAATGTGTAAAAAGAATCACAAAGAATTTGTAGTCTGGTTATTCTTTTATTAAAAATATTAGCTTAGGAGTCAGATACTCCAGAAATAAATGTGTAAGTCTACTAGCTACGCGCTTATGTCTTTTTTCAAAATTACTTTATGCTTCAGCTTCCATTTCCTTGTTTATAAAATAGCACTAGTAACAACTATCTTATTCAATTTTTAAAATAAATATGTGAAAAGATATAATTATCCCAGTGACCCACAGAATATTCTCAAACTAGGAACTGTGATTAACATATAGAGTTAAATATTAATTCATAAAAGTATTGATGACTTTAATTATACTACTACCTTGATAAAATGAAATATATTTGAATGGTCTTTCTGATTTCCTGAAGAGGTCTCCTCACGTCATTTCTAAGTTATAAAATTTTGTGTATTTTTAATCAAGAATTCCCATATCCCTGTTATAATTACAGAAAGCACAGCCTCTGTTAACACAGTATGCAGAACACGTTTCATAAAGCAAATTTCTAAATGGGGGTAGACTCAGAGGTCCCTGAAGGCAGTTACCAATCAGCTGACTACTAAATGGAATAACCTCAGAATTGCATTAGGGGCTTTGATCAAACATAAAAAGCTGTTGTTAAACAGACATAATGAAAGAACTCATTAACTATGGGGTAGCTTTGTGGGTATACGTGTGTGCGTGTGTGTGTGTGTGTGTGTGTGTGTGTGTGTGAGTGTGTATGTATGAATGAGATCATACCACTATTCAATTAGAGAATAGTTAACTAATTGTCTGGCATTTGTATTACATGTATTATATGTCGAGACAGCCCCTCTCTTGGTCTTGATTTGGGTTAGATTGCTAAAATTCATTTGTCATTTAACCTCGAGGTTTAAGATCTATTATAAAAGTTTTTACATTTTATTAATTCAGGATTAAAAGATTATTTTGCCTTGTGAGTCTATACAAATATAGAAATCCCCAACTCAAACACTTTTTTTATGCTTTGTGGAAGGAGCAAGCCCTAAGAAATTATTGTTGTTTGGATTATTTTGGTACCTGTGTTTCTTGGTTGTCTTCCAGTTTTGACATTTAAAATTTCTAACACGTAGAAGCTCTTCCACTGCCCATTCTCTTCGTTTATAACACAGATCAAAAAGCAGTAATATATACCATAATTGCAAAAGCTATATTTAAAGCCAAATATGATTAAGCCAAAATTAAACTATTAACTGACATACAAAACTATTAACTGACATAAACTATTAACTGACAGATGTTTCAGAGCTTTAGAAGTTTACCTTTTAGCTGGTAGTCAAATGTTGATGATGAAGATATTTCTTTCTGCTTTTAGTTTTCCTTCTAACAGGCCCCTCTGCTGCAGGACTGCTCGAGGTCCATTCCAGACCCTGCGTGCCTGGGGATCACCTGCCGGGGCTGCAGAGCAGTAACGGTTGCTGCCAGTTGCTTCTTCAGTTACCTTCATCCCAGAAGGATACCCACCATTTGTCAGCCAGAGCTCTCTTTTATGAGGTGACTCTTTGGATACATGGGGGTCAGGGAGCTACCTGAGGAGACAGTCTGTCCCTTATAGGAGCTCAAGTGCTGAGCTGTGAGCTCCATTGTTCTGTTCAGAGCTGCTGGGCAGGTA
>CAUYLG010051587.1:0-11595 GCA_963573385.1 Cacajao melanocephalus | reverse complement strand
TTTCTTGGAGGTTCATTTCTTTTTACTCTTTTCTTGCCTTCTTTTTTTCTTTCGTTGAGTTGATCTTCAATCTCTGATATCCTTTCTTCTGCTTGATTGATTCAGCTATTGAAACTTCTGTATGCTTCACGAAGTTCTTGTTCTGTGTTTTTCAGCTCCATTAAGTCATTTATGTTCTTCTCTAGGCTGGTTATTCTAGTTAGCATTTCATCTAATCTTTTTTCAACGTTCTTAGTTTCTTTGCATTGGGTTAGCACATGTTCTTTTAGCTCAAAGAGGTTTGTTATTACCCATCTTCTGAAGCCTCCTTCTGTCAACTTGTCAAAATCATTTTCTGACCTGTTTTGTTGCCATGCTGGTAAGTAGTTGTGATCTTTCTGGGGAGGAGAGGTATTCTGGGCTTTGCTGTTTTCGTACTTTTTGCGCTGCTTTTGTCCCATCTTCTCTGAATGGACATCCTTTCTGTTAAAGCTGGGCTTATTTCTCCTGTATGAGGCTTTTTTTTTTTTTAATAAATATGGGTGTCAGTGTGCCACTTGAGACAGTCTGGCTTTTGTCTGCCTGTGGAGGCACTGCTGGGCTGTATTGGTCTCAGCCAGGCTGATGTTTATTCTTTGTCTGGTTTCCGTACTGCTGGGGTTAGCCCCGCCTTCCCAATGGCAGGCTCTTTCCCTCTGCCAAGCCCTCTGTTCTTGGGTGGAGGATGTGCTAACTGCAAAACTCTTCCAGGAGAGGGACTCCTCCGGTTGCTGGATCTTGTGGGGGAGGGACATGTCTGGTTGTATCCTCCTCTCCGCTTTCAACTCTCCCTTCTGTGGGACGGGAAGTTCCTTTTTGCAATCTTTCTCAGTATTAGTCCAAATCTCTGCCCTGATCTGCACTAACAAGGCACCGGTCTGGCCAGGGCTGCTGGCCGGGGCTGCTGCCTGGGTCTGTGACTCCAGGTGGTTCTCAGGGAATCCAGGTGTTCTCAGCAAGGTGGTGTTTTCCTGGTCTGTGTGCTGCCGAAAAGTAAATTGCTATATCTGATTCAGAGAACTGAAGAGGTGATGCTACCCCCTGATCCTCTGTGCCTGATACACTTTCCAGGTGGGACAGTGTCCTGCTTTGCCTCAGCTGGATGCCTTTGGGCTGCTTTCAATGCCTTTTTTAGGGCCTAATCCCACTGTTCAACCAGTCCCTTTAAAACAAAACTGGTACTTGGCTCAGAGACATGGGTATCACTCTGGTTCTGTCTCACTCGGTGGTAGCTGCACTCCAGAGAAGCTTTATTTTGGCCATCTTCTCCACTTCCTAATCCATATGTTTTTTTTTAATTGATTATAATCTACAATAGCTTTTCTTTTTGAATTTTGTTTTTTTGAGATAAAGGGTCTTGCTATGTTGTCCAGGCTTGTCTGAAACCTGTAGGCTCAAATGACCTTCCCAACCTCAGCCCCCAAGTAGCTGGGACTACAGGTTTGTGTTATCACACCAAGCTCAATTTTTTATTTTAAAAATTATATTAAATGATAAATATCTAATTTCATGTATTTATATAGATTCATTTTGACCATTTCCCAGATATTAATTATATTTAATTTAAAATTTTTTCACTCTCTATTCAGTTTAAAGCAACTCCTTTTGGTATTAGTTTTAAAGAACTCTATTAATTGGTCATGCCTTTTTTGGATTTGCTAAGAGCTCTGGTCTCTCTCTTATTTAGAGCTGACTATAAGTAGCTTTCTTTGTTGACATTTAAGGAGAGTAGGTAATGTACCAATTCTATATGGTGCGGCCACTTCACATCATTCTGGATCATATTTTAATCACTCCAATCCCAGTATTAAAACCTGACAAATACTCTTTTTTTCTGTTTTATTTTTAGTTTGCCTTTTTTTGCCAACCATTCTTTAAAATGTAACTCAAATTTCAATTTCTTCATAAAGCTATTCCTAATTAAAGCAGCTAGCCTAAATCTCTGTCCCTAAACACATCCCAAGTACATGGCCTCTGCCAGCTTTTATACCATGCTGCATTTTATTATTATTAGTGTTTCTCCTCTCAATGCCTTATTTTCCCATTTATTAAAAGTTCCTCCAACACCTAAAATCATTTCACAAAAGTTCTCATTTCAGTTATTTTGTTATTGGTGTCCGTGGTGGTGATTTAACATTACCACTTTTCCCTGTTTAAAGCTTTGTATCACCTCCATAGGTAAATAGAATATATTGGTAGTTCAATTGCGATCAAATTTCAACTCATTTTTAACTGATGTTGTGTGTTGCTCCTTATAAAAAACGAAAAAACATTGTACCACTTATGTCATTTTAATTTAGCTAGAAAAGTTATATTTTGAATAAAGTTATAAGTA
This sequence comes from Cacajao melanocephalus, assembly GCA_963573385.1. Classification (NCBI taxonomy): domain Eukaryota; kingdom Metazoa; phylum Chordata; class Mammalia; order Primates; family Pitheciidae; genus Cacajao; species Cacajao melanocephalus. The sequence goes on along the minus strand of CAUYLG010051587.1, from coordinate 9,242 downwards.
TCTTCTATGTCCTTTCATTTTAGGAAGTATTTAATTTCCTTCCAGCTATTAAGATGAATTATCAAGATAAGAACATAATCAATTCTAATTTTCAATTTAGAAATGATTCACTATTAAGAATAAAATGTATCCAGACGATAAGAGGAAATGTGAAAAATGGTTGATTGGAAATGCACGTATCCATTTATCTTTCCTTGATCAATTTGTAAAGTTATCTTATGTAGCTAGGAAATTAAGATGTTTTCTGAATTATCTTTCAAATGTAGACAAATTTGCTTTTTACCTAGCACAATGGCTTAATTCAATTTTAGTAATATATACTGAATTAATTGTAATTCAATGTAACTCAACCAAAATATATTCAATGTTAAGTTATAACCGAAAAAAACAATCTAAATGAGAACTGATTTCAAAAATACGTTTTCATTTTTAGGAAAGATTTTTTTGTTTCAAATTACTGTCCTGAAAGTAAAAATTAGAAGGCAGCAATGTGGGTTTAATGGTATCTTGAGACATTTTATATTTTATATTCTTTTAATCTGCTTTTGATTATGTTAAGAATCAAATAAGTTCACCAATAAATATGAACTCTAGATTGTAGTAGAGCTAATCATAAACTCATCTAAAAATTACTAAGAAGGAATATAGTAGAACAAAACAATAATAAAAATAATAATAAACAAATCAGAAAAGTTTTGACCTCATAGCTTTCCACATAATTAAGTCTGTCTTACCTAGAAAAGCCCCGCTGTCTCTTGTTGCATACATGGTTGACTGACTTCTTTTTAACCTTCAAGTAGATGTGCATTTTGGTTATAAATAACCTGAAGCTTTGGAAGAAGTAATAACTTGACTTTTCTTCAGTCTCACTTCATTGCCCTCATTTCCTTTTAGTTGGCCTTAAGATGAAGAGCTTACACTTGGATAGAAAATGTTTTCATTTTATTATATTATAGTTTCTCTTATCTTTAATTTTAAGAACTGATGTAATTTTTTAAAAGTGTCTTATCTTTGTCTGCTAGAGATGTTAGATAGTGTAAGTGCTCCATTCACAATTAAGAACTTCATTTCCTTGCTTTGCAGGCTTCAGGCATTATAAATCCACATATTTCTTTACCATTTATTAGACAGTCTCTCTAGCCCTATGTTTTGATTTCCTTACATTTTTCACTAATTCCTGGAAAGACCTCTGCTAGTTCCTATTATTTATGCTTTCATACAGATTGGAAAAAAATATGTTCTCTTTATTATTATGAGAAGAAAGGAATTGCCTCTTTGGACAAACTGCAAAGGATATTCCTTCCCAGCTTGTCATAATACAGGGGCTTACTAAACTATGCCTACTAAACTATGCCTATGCTGGAATTTACCCTAAATTTACCACCTTGGCTAGGGGCTAAGGTGCATTGAATTACATACAAAGTGGCCTAGTCTTCCCAGCATTACTTATTTTATACTGTAGCTTTGAAAAGAAAAATCTTTCTGTATGCTGATTTTAAACTGGCTACTCTATGGCTGAGGAGTGCTAGAGTTGATAATTGAGTGCCAAGTTCTCAGATATTTTTATCCACCTCATATTACTTCACTAAATAATTCAGAGTGATTACCTTAGGATCTTAAACGTTGCCCTTCCTACTCATTTACTTGCTAACAAAATAGATTAAGATACTTTGAGTTTAGGAAGATTGTGACTTCCTGATTTTAGGAGACAAATTTTATTGATTCTACCATGCTCATCAGACAGTTGTGCAGCTGCTAAGGTAGCAGGTAAGTCTGCCATCCAAAATGAGATTGCCACTTCAGAAAGCATCCTGGATATAGCGTTCCTTCAAATTCTCAACCAAGTCTAGGGGAATTACAATAAGACACAAAAAAGAAAGGAGAAGATATATTACTATCTACGTCTGGAAAGTGACCAGAAATAATCATTATTCCCTAAATTAAAGGGAGATGCAAATGTCTTCATTTCTTGCATCTTTATGTCACCAGACATTTCCTGCATTGTGCAGGAAATCATATATTTGATTGTTTGGTCAAATGGTAGCCAGAGCAGGAGATGGGGCTGAGGGGTTTATTCCCGGGCTGAGGGGTTTATTCCCAGCCTGTGCCTGAGATTGCTTACAACTGACTAAGGCTCATCCTAAGTTCAAATTTGTTTCCACGCCATGACTCTCTGCTGCCATAGAACAATTTCCTTTCCTTTCCTTTTCAGTACCAGGGGATTTGACACCTACAGTCCTATAAATAGTGCCTGATTTGCTATAGTACCCAGTAATCCTTTGAGAGACTTTGTATATAGACATGAATAAGTCTGTTATCCACATTCTTGGAAAGATCAGGATATGTTAAATCAAAATATTATAATATTCATTTGAATATTAGTATATTTAATATAACATACTTTTTTCTTTCTATTGCTAAATAAAGGAAATGGGAACCAAATATTGGAGTGAAGAGAAGGAGCCGTTTTCTAAGGGCAATGAGAAAACGACTTTTTATTCGTGCCTTTGTATGATCTTCTCTTCTTCAACAGTGTTGTTAGGTGATGCTTTAGCTTATAATGGTACAAAAAATAATTTGATATTTAAAGAACGTATTTTTTAACCTTAAAAGTGAGGACTAGTGTTTGTAGCAATGTATAAAATACTGGTTAAGATTACATATAACATTAATGTATTTGATAATTTGTCACCTGACATTGGTTTATGAATATTGGGGAACTTTGAAGAACTTTTGAGATGTATGCTTTTTAGATATAATAACTTTAATATGTACCCTTACACTGAACTTATTTAAAGGTATGTTAGTCGTTTAGAGCTGCTTGAATTGTGCACTCATACCAAGTTCAAATGTATTCTAAATGATTTCAACCTAAATATGATGTGGTAAGTGGCTCTGAGATCTGAGATCAACTAAAACTTCACCATCCTAAGTCTGACAGTAGGTATATTTTATATCTTGGCTGTAAGGAAAGTACTCTTTTTTAGTTGTATGGAAAAGATAGCCAACATGCTGAAATTCTACTCCAAGTTCCCAAGCTACACTTTTAAAATGTATTTTCTGACATCTCTCACTTCTTTCTAAATATATACTGTACATGGTTTCTAGAGTCAGGTATTATAGACAAGATTTTTACTCTTTCCATATGCATGATGTATGCTACAATATCAAAAATCTTTAATATTTCTTATGTTAATATTTTTTCAAGAAATAAAATTCTTACTGAGAAAAAATGTCATTGACAATAAGTTTTCCTTTACATGGGTTCAGTGTTTTCAATATACTTCCTTGTCAATTATAAAATATACTTCAGAGTATTTTTTATGTTAATTCACTCTTTATATATTTATTCATTATTTACTCAAATTATAGTATTTAGAATTATTCCATTCTCATGAAACTCTATCTTTCCTATGCCAAAAGGAGCAGGAACCGAAAAGTCTGCATAAAATAAATGATCACATTTGTTGTTTTCTCGTTTTTCATGGGAGCAAGTGACCCTACCCTAGGCTAATAGCTGGTCTATGCATCGTGTTTGTCCCCTTTGTAATCTAATGCTCTTCTACCTGGTCATTTATTTTGGAGTGCCTCCAGGCCTTTTATCTTTTTTTTTCTGTATATTATTCATTTCTCTTTGGTCTTAGTTGGGTTCTCCCAAGAAAATCTTTAGACAAAGATTCAAATGAAAGTATTTTGGGGGTCATCCCAAGAAACCTCGAATAAAGGTAGAGGATTGCTGATGTGAAAAGTGAGGTAGAGAAAACCAATAGCAATGTGTTATCAAGGAAATTACTGGTGCTTAATCCTGCACACACAATAGTAATAGGCAATTTAAAATATATACAATATGGTTTGGATCTGTGTATCCACCCAAATCTCATGTTGAAATGTAATCTTTAATGTTGGAGACAGGGCTTGGTAGGAGGTGATTGGATCATGGGATTGAATTTCTGCCTTTGGTGCTGTTTTCATGAAACAGTTCTCATTGAGATCAGGTTGGTTAAATGTGTGTATTACCTCCTCTCTCTCTGTTTCTCCTTCTCCTCCTTCTCTGGCTATGTAAGACATGCTTGCGTCCTCTTTGCCTTCCATCATGATTGTATGTTTCCTGAGGCCTCCCTAGAAGCAGAAGCCACTATACTTCCTGTACAGCCTGCAGAACCATAAGCCAATTAAACCTCTTTTCTCCGTAAATTATCCAGTCTCATGTATTTCTCTATAGCAGTGTGAGAATGGCTTAATACATGTACCTTGGAGCTTTTCCAACCAATGGGTAAGGATGGTAGGGCCATCAGTTTTAAATTGAGGGATGTCCCCCAAAATGTTATCTTCTAGAATTTCTGGCCTGCTGTGTGCATTGCTAAAGCAGATTTCTGACACCAAAGGAAGGCTGTAGTTAAAGAAATGCAGATAATAGCACTTGGAAGTCAGCACAATGAATGCTAAGAGCCAAAGTTATGGGAGTAGGATACCACCTGTACTGGCTACATATGTCTTTTATTAACAAAACATTTATTCGCTACGCTCATGTTATTCCAGAAAGAAGAAAAATTAATTGCAGACAAAAATAATTCAACAAAACTATTAAATGTATCTGAAGGTTTTTCTTATATATTTTTAAAATTATCTGTGGGTTGAGATTTTTTAACCACTATTATTTATTTGAAGACTTTATGGTAAATTTTGTTATATATTAACATATGTAATTGACTAACTGATCGTTGCTAGTTGGATGACAAAATGTAGATTGGAAGTCTTGGAGAGAGTCTTACGATATGTGAAATAGTCTAGCCTTTGTTTTCTTTTTAATCAAGATTATTTCTCTGCTATATCTTTATGATAAGACTTGTTTGCATTCACTCTGCCTCTAGTATTTTTATTTTCAAACCACTCCCATTAATTACTCAAACATTTTGCATGATTTCATTATTCAGTATAAAGATTATATCATATGGACAGCATGACAACTCAGGAAAAAAAATAATGAGTTGCAAAATATATTGTATATCCTATGAAAGCTTCTAATCATGGTAGTTGAAACTGAAAGACAAATACGTAGGTTTTTCATCTGACTGAAATTACAAACAAAACCAGATGATGTGTACATTGTATAAAATGACTATGTTTTGACAAAAAACTAATAATGATTTACATATAAATTTATATTACTTAAATGTCACAAAATGGAATTCCCATGTGTCTTTATTTTTTCTAAGATTATTCTAATTATTTAGTTCATGGAGTATATGAGTTAAAATATTTTGTTGCAGGCAATGGAAAATTACTTGAAAAATAATAAGATGGAAAAATATTGGCCAGGTGCTGTGGATCATGCCTGTAATCCCAGCACTTTGGGAGGCCGAGCCAGGTGGATCATGTGATCAGGAGTTTAAGATAGCCTGGCAAACATGGTGAAACCTCATCTCTACTAAAAACTACAAAAATTAGCCAACCGCGGTGGCAGGTGCCTGTAATCCCATCTACTGGAGAGGCTGAGGCAGGAGAACAGCTTGAACGTGGGCGGCAGAGGTTACAGTGAGCCGAGATTGTGCCACTGCACTCCAGCGTGTGTGACAGAGTGAGACTCCATATCAAAAAAAAATTAAAAATAGGTATTTTACAGAGTCAGAGAAAGACTGGAGAGCTTGGTACAGGGCATTAGGCAGCTCCAGGGGCAATTCATACAAACAAGTTCAACAACTTCGCTATCAAGCCTCCATCACATGTAATGAATTCTTGTTTCATTTGCTTCATCAGTCTCAGAACCATGGTCAGATTGACCTAATTTAAGTTGTTCACCTCTTATCAATGAGAAGGCATTAGCATGATAGTCAAAGGGGAAGATATACTGCCTCAAAAGGAAATCGGACTATTGTTTTCAAAATATGGCAAAATGGACACCGGATTATACCAAAAACTACTAAGTCTTATGCTATAGAAAGAGAATGTGAATTATCTTCCTGAAATATAGAAGTGAGCTAATTAAATTTAAAAACTCCATCTCTTAAGTAATAGCCTTAGAGAAAAGGGCCAAATTTAGAAGTAGGTTATTTTGTGGTAATGGACTGAGGTTAAAAGGGGCTCATGATAAATATCTGAACAACTGTTCAAGATGTGAGCTATCATGACTGATAGCCACTTATAGTTGGTTGCATCTATAATTCTGTCATGATACTGAGAGTTAGAAACCTAAACCTTCTGCCTTCTCTTGGCCCGGAAAATGGTTGTTACCCCATATATTACAAATCAGGCTCATTGCATTGAGAGAACTGTCCAGATCATGAAAATCGTCTGTATGGAGAAGGGAAAAAGGGATATAGAAGCAAATATGGGGGAATTAAATTCTGGGCTTTTGTTACCATTTTCATGTTTTCCCTTTTATTCATGTGCATAATGAAACATAAAATTCCTTTTAAAATTACTGATGAAAAATAATTCAATTTAAAAAATGCAAATATTCATACTAAGTTCTTCAGATAAATATGATAAACTAAAAATAGCCACAAATTATCCATGTCCTTGCATCCAAGCTTTTGCAATGCAAAGCTACAGATCGTCTTCACAAGACCGGGAGCGATTTCTCCAACTATTGCAACTGGGTGGACTTCCTCGGACTAATGAGACACTAGGAGTTTTGACAGCACGTGTACATTGAACATTTTCTTTTATTGCTCTTGGAATCTGTTAACAGTATGTGAACATCTCTGGGCTAGCCTGATGGATAATAAAAGAAATGCAGGCTATTCTTTTTCCAGTATGACTAGAGAAAGAATAATTTGGATTATGCAGTCATGGAATCTATGATGCAACAACGCTACAGCTAGAATTCGAATTTAAGAGAAAATGAGAAAATTATTCTCCCAGCAAAGAAAATAGTAACTAAAAGACTTGAAGATAAAATGAATTTAGCATATGTGTCTATGGCTACCATAATAAAGTGCCACAAATTAGGTGGCTAAAATACTGACTCCTGCTGAAAGCTGCGAGGAAGAATCTGTTCCCTGCATTTCTCCAACTTCTGGTGGCTTAATAGCAATCTTGGTATTTCTTGGCTTGTAGAAGCATCACCTTGATCTCGGGCCTTTCTCTTCACATGGCATTCTCTTGTCTGTGCCCAAATTTTCATATTTTTTAAGGCCATTAGTCACATTGGGTCAAGGGCCAATATGACCAATATACCCTGGTATGCCCTCCCCTTCCTTAACTAATTACATCTGCTCTACGATTATTTTTAAATTTTTGAATAAGGTCGTGTTCTGAGATTCTAGGGATTAGGACTTTGTAAGATGAATTTTTGGATGGACACAAACTCATAACAGCTGATAGAACAGTTATATTTGCTGCATAACAAACCATCCTAAAACTTTTGCTTTAAATAATACTTATTTCACCCATGATTTTGTGAGCTGACAGTTAGAGCTGGAATCTGTTGATGGCTTAGGTGGGCACACCAGTGCATTTGTGTTCAGCTAAGGAATAACCAGGCATCACTGCTTCTGAAGATCGGCTGTTTGTTGGTGGAGGTGACAGATGCAGTTAGGGTAGGTTTCATTTATTATTCTACTTTCATTGTCTTTATTATACTTATCTCTCTCTGAAGTTACCTATAATCCTGATTTACTTAATTTTGAATCTTCTCCACTAAGATGTAAGCGCCGTGGGAGGAGACCTCTTTATTGTCTTTTTATTACTATTCTCACAAAACTTAGCATGCAACAGTTCCTTAATAAATATAAATTACACAGAAAATATATGCAAGCCAGAGAGCATTTAAAAGCTACCTCTTAATTTAAATTTTAACCTAAATAAGACATTTTCCTTCAAATAAACTCTTGAAAGCAGAGTTTATTTGAAACGGAGTATGACTGTTTACTTAGAAAGCCATGTAGAAATTCACGTAATCGATTAGTAAGATAGCTAGAAGTGTCCATGTTTGGGATTTTTTTTTTTTAATTTTCTCATCTCATAGAGATAATTCTGTCTTCAACACTGGGAGTTATAAGTACAGCCTCCACAGTAATTAAAAATACCGATTGTTGGGATTTAAAGGGAAGGAGTCAGTAATTGACAAAATTGTTTCTAGAGAAATTTCAAGGAAGTTCTGAGGGATGCTGGGCAGAGATTAGACCTTAGCCATAGAACTGGTAAGAGTAAACATTAAGAGCAAGATTAATCTTGTGTATTCTCCATCTTCACTAAGGCTAAATAAGAGACATCATAAGCAAAAGGGAAAGGGAGATGGTGGGTGACACTGGATAAAGGGTTGTAGAAGTAAGACACTAGAGGATAATGCTGGATAACTGGAGTAAGTAAGGATAACTGGAGCATAATGTTGAAAGGAAAAGAGTTAGAATTGGCAGCCTTGATAACACCATCTGGGGCTATGTCCTAGTAGTAGATTTTCACTTCTGTGAAAACCACGCATTGCCCACACAAATGAACAGTTCTTCTCGACACAGGCATCTGATCGTTGCCTGCAAGATTCCCATCAATCTTTCAAGCAAAAGTCACTTTGTGTATCTGGCCCTCTGTCAAAATCTCCCCTTTGCAATGGCTTAGGATAATTCATTATCTTGCAAAAACAGGGTGGATCCCTGGACATCCAGAGGAGTTGCAGAGTAGAAGCTGAAACTTCCAAACCTAGTCTCCGACATTATGGACTAATAAAAGTGGATTAAGGTGGAGAGATAAAAAATAAACAAACATTAATCAGTACATCTCTTGCATATGCATATTAACTACTTGTATAATGCAACAAAGAAGATGCTATTTTAAATACATACTGATCCTTTCAGTACAGAAGATCAGAGTTACATGCATAGATATGGCCTAACCATCAGTTCTGTTTCTTCAAATTATGTAATCCTCTCTTGAAGCAGTTCTTTTTTTTTTTTATTTTTGAAAGAAAGAAAAAGAGAGGAAAGAAAGTGAGAGTGAAAAAAAGAAAAAAAAGAATGTAAGAGAGAAAGGAAGAGGAAGAGAAAGAGGGAGAGAGAACGGGATTCTTGTTCTATTGCACAGGCTAGAATGCAGTCTAAAAATGGGTATTAAAAACCTATTTTATGCCAATAATTGTGCTTAACAATGGAGACAGGAAGGCATAAGAGATGAAAATAACAAACAAGCAGCCAACCAATATTTTATTTAAACCTGTGAAATGCTATGCAATTGCTGAGGAGTGATTTACTTCCAATTATGTGGTCACTTTTAAAATAGGTGTAATGTGATACTGAGAAAAATGT